>JAHHUM010000144.1:0-193237 GCA_036173005.1 Crenichthys baileyi | reverse complement strand
CCCCACTGTGGAGGCATTGTTAGCCCAGGATGAAGGAGCAGTGTGGGGAGGTCCAGTCTGGGAGTGCTGTGCTGCCAGCTGGGCCAGTGCCTGGGCTGTTTTATACTGCTCCAGGAACTGGGAACCGGTAGTTCCTGTGCTACCTCCTTTAGGGTCTCCCACTTCCCCAAATCCCTTACTCAGCATGCTGGCCTGCAGTGTCAAGAGGTAATAAAATACAGTTATTACATCACTGTTACTCCTGGTAATATGAAAACACAGTTAAAACTAAATGCAAGAGCCCTCATCTTTTTCCTATGTGGTAAGGAAATGATACTGGGTGCCCTTGGGTTGTCTACATGTGATCGCTGCAGTGTCTTTATCAGGGCCTCACCATGCTGTGCTGGGAGTACGGGGTGCTAGAGGATGTCTGGGAAAGTGGCCCCCCTTGCTTGGAGTTACTAAAAACCAGAGACTGGGGCAGAGAGGGGGGCTGGGTGGCCTCCATGGGGGTGTTTTCTGTCTCTGAGGATGAGGATGGGGGAGTCTTTCCCAGCAGCACCGCAAGGTCAATTCTGCAATGGGTGAAAAACACATTCAGTTATTTCAGCGCTGTTAATAGTAGCTTTCTCCTTGGCTTCCTGTTAACAACACATTATCCCATCTTTTCACTCGTTTAAAAATGTTTTAAGTAAGACATGACAAATACCAGCACTCAAGTCGTCTGGGATGAAAAACTACCTAAGCTCCTGGAAAAGTTGAAAATATGGAAATTTAATTTTCTTATATCAGCTCTAATAAAAACCAACCTTTGTCCTTTGGTGATTGTAACATTCTCTTGAGGCACAGGGGCCGATGCCACACTAGAAGCTGTGAAAATCTTGGTCTCTGATAGCTGAGGAAATAACAAGAAAAAGAAAAGAGGATTGGATTTGGAAGTAAACAGTGAGGGAAATTCCTACACATTTTAGGCGAAAAATCCAGCTTCAACTTTCCAGGGTTCTCAGGGCCTGGTCAAATAAAATGTAAAAACCTGGAAAAAGCACAACCTAGAAGGAAGGGAAGGGGATGAAAGGAAAGACGGGATGGAAAGAAGGGCACAAAGAAGGTAAGAAGAAAGTAGGAAGGACACAAGGATGGAAAGGAAGGAAGGAATGACAAGTAGGACAGAAGCAAGGAACCACAAGGGGACAAGGAAATGCAGGAATGGTACAAAGACAGAAGGAAAGAATGATACAAGGGAAGGTGGAAGGAAGAAAGGCCAAAAAAAGGAAAAATGAAGGTCAGAAGGACAAGGACAAAAAGAAAGGAATGAATGGAAAACAAGGAGAGAAAGACAACAAAGAAGGCAGAACACAAGGAGAAAAGGGAAATATGCCCCAAGGAAGGAAAGAAAGGAAGGAAGGACACAAGGAAGGAAGAAGGAGAGGAGGGGCAAAAAGAAAGGCAGGATGCAAGAAAGAGAAGGAGGGAAAGAAGTCAGGGCACAGGAAAGAATGGCGGCACATGATGGAGAAGAGACGGAAAAAGGGAAGGAAGGATTAAGAGGAGAAACATAATTCAGATAATGTGATAAATAAGCCTAGAACCAAATATTTCCCATACTATTCCTTTCCCATGCTTATCTAGACCTTGAAAATACTTAAATTAATTCCAGGCTGTTCCAGACTGTGTAGAAACCATGAATAGATCTCTAAATTGTCCATGTTTTTGTTAAAATACCAGGTTTTTGTGATGAGACCCTGGCAGTTCTTTGTAAAGCTGGAAAATATGAACAGTTAGGTCCTGAAAGACTCACATCCTCATTCCAGTCCTCAGTGCCCCACTCCTCTGTAGCAGATCTCCAGGGACCTGGCAGCCAAATAAAATCTGATCAATGCTTCATTCATTCATATTTTTATATTATTTTAAAACAAGAGACGAGCAAAGATTGTCTTACCAGGAGCAGAGTCAAACTTGGGTGGGTAATTTGGTCCCTCCCCTGTAGAATATTCCAACCCTAAAAGCAAAAAAAACAGGCCAGGATATCAAGATTAATCCACTTTAATAGACAGCTTCTTTGGGAACATTAAACCCCTTTGGATGCTAGAAAGCTGCTGGATTAATAAGATATTCTCTTCTTCTACTGCAGCCTTACCTGCTCCCTCCTCCAACTCCACGCTTCCTGTGTTGTTCCAGGTACTGCCCCCTCCATAGTTTTCCTCTGTCTGGGCAGGCTCAGCATAGTCGGCAGGGTTAAAAGTCCTGGGAAATACAGAGAAAAGGGGAAAACTGAGAACGTGCAGACAGACGAACCGCAAAAACTCTTTACTGCAAATGCTCTGGAGACAGCTTCACAAACAGAAACATCAAGGAACATACATTTCCGTGATTTTACACCTACCTAAAAGGAGAGGTTAATTATCAGCACAACTTCAAATAATGAGGCTTTTTACCTTAAATAAACAATGAGGTTGAAGCTGAAAAACAGAAAGGTGTATTTTTTTTATATGATGTTTTATAGAAATACAAAAAGGCAGAAATAAATCTCAAAAGCATTTACTCCATGTTGCGTTCTTGTAGCTTCTCCTGATGCGAGCCTTATTTGTTTTACGTATTTCTGCAAGCCGAGAAAAATCACACCTTGGGCGAACTGGAAGATATGACTAAAAGCAACAAGTCAAACTAATTTCATTATCTGTGTAAGATCCTTCCTGTGCAAACAAAGATATAACCTCATCTTAAGCGAACAGACTCAAGGTCAAACTTCAAAATGTCTATTTATAGAAAGAAGGTGAACCATTTTGATCATTCATCATGTTTGTGAGCATCTGCTGCCGTGAGACTCCAAATGCCTAAATATTACATTAACATGAAAAAAGCAACTTCATAACACTTGGATTGTATTATCCATCAATTACTGCACTCCAAACAGTCTTTTGTATGAATATTACACACACTGATCTTGTCATGATAATATAGTCGTGATACATTGTGCAGCCTTCATACAGCAGCACTGTGGAGGTTTGGTGCTGCATCAGTAGAGGAGTAGCTCTCACTTAAGCCAAGCCACATGTACAGAGTTAGCTTGAAGCAGCTTTTTAAGGGTCAAACAACATTTTGTGAGAAATTCCTGTATCTTCGGGAAAAACATTTAGCTGCTATGTTACTGTAGTGCTGTTAAATTCCCACGAGAGCTGCGTAATATTAGAAAAAATGTGGAATTAAGATACTATTGGTGAACACTGTGGTTACAATATAGATTCAGATTAACCCACATTCTCCTTACCCTTCATCAAAATGTCCCAACCACTCTTTGTGAGCTTTAGCATCCAAAAATATGAGTTTCAAGGTCATTGAAAGTCTATTCATCAGGACCAAATATTACTGGTTTGTCGAATTTCGCTGCAGAACATTTAAAATATATTCAACCAAAAAACTACATTCAAAGAGTCCTTTGTTAAATTGCACATTGATATTGTGCATATCTATGTATCAGTACAACCTGGACTGATCATATGCAGAAAGGCTCACAAAGGAATTAAATTCCTTTGGTATAGTACCGGTTGGTTAGGTCTCCAAGCCACTTCTTCTGAGACAGCATTTCTACTGAATTCCTCCTCTTCACTGGATGAATCACCATAAAAATCTTTGCTTTATGAAATCCCATTAGAGCTGGAGACTTGGCCATTGCTACTTTCCTATAGGGTGGCAGTTGTTTTGCATTGATGGTGTAATCTAGTGTGTAACTTATAGCTAGATACCGGTCTTGAGCTTGCTTTGTTTTACACCTTTTTCCACACTTTTAGCCTTGCTATCATGAGTTACAAGCCCAAACAACTGAAAACATAGTACAGTATTTATATATACCCTTATAATAAATAAAAAAGTGAAATATGCCTAAAACCTCCTCCAGCTCCTCCGGGGGGAGCCCAAGGCGTTCCCAGGGCAGCCGAGAGACATAGTCCCTCCAGTGTGTCCTGGGCCGTCCCCTGGGGCTCCTCCAGGTGGGACGTGCCTGGAACACCTCCTGAGGATGGCGTCCAGGAGGCATCCGGTATAGATGTCAGAGCCACCTCAACTGGCTCCTCTCGATGTGGAGGAGCAGCGGCTCTACTCCGAGCTCCTCACCCTATCTCTAAGGGAGTGCCCGGCCACCCTACGGAGGAAGCTCATTTCAGCCGCTTGTATCCAGGATCTCGTTCTTTCGGTCATGACCCAAAGTTCATGGCCATAGGTGAGGGTAGGAACGTAGACCGACCGGTAAATCGAGAGCTTCACTTTTCAGCTCAGCTCTCTCTTCACCACAACGGACCGGCACAGCGCCCCCATTACTGCGGCAGCCGCACCGATCCGTCTGTCGATCTCCCGCTCCATTCTTCCCTCACTCGTGAACAACACCCCGAGATACTTGAACTCCCTTACTTGAGGCAGGAACTCCCCTCCAACCTGAAGAGTACAAGCCACCCTTTTCCTTTTCCTAAAACTGTAGAGTTTTTTCCAAATTTCTCGGAATACAGACAGAGGACCTTGCGAGACATGTAAAATCATGCTACTGCTTATTGTACTACTTATTGCTGAAAAGCCTTCAGTTACATTCTGGTTCCCCTTACTGTACTGTAATTCAATACTTTGATTCAGTGAGAGAGAAAATTTGATTTAAGCTTCTGTGGAGGAAACCACACAGCTCCTGACCTCAATCACAAGGGCCAATTTCAAGACTTCACCAGACCCTGAAAAGATTTAAACCATAAAAAAAGATCTAAGTGCAGAAAACAAATTACCATACACTTCACTGCTTCCTGTTTAACCCAAATTGAGCCCAGTGTTCCCCATTAAGAATGCCATCACAGACAAATACTTCCTCTGTTGTGAGACAGATGCACCAGTTTAAGATACACAGACACGGACAGAAACAGAGACCAAGAACACACAAACAGACCGATAAATGCTACAGTACTGGAGAAGGGAGACTAAAGTTAAACTGGGTGGGTGACCAAAGCGGATCTTTTCAAATTTCTTTCTGAATGAAATGCTGAGACTCTGCGCTCTCTGCAGAGATGCCAGGCCTGCGCCGTCCCATCAAACTTGATAACCCCCAAAACACACTGGATCCGATTTGGCATACGATCCGACAAAAAGAAAATAAAAATCAGGTTGTGTGATGTCTGTAGAAATTAGAACACGTTGAAGTTAATGGGGCTGTGCAGAGAGCTGGCGATTCTCCATGACTGAGCCTTCGACCAACATAGACCAGGCTAAAATGGTCAAATTGTGATGTAAACATTACGCAATTTCTGATGACGTTGGTTCGTAAAAAGTTTTGCCTAGTTAATTTTCAAGATGGACGACGAGTAATTGATTGTGAAAGTAGAGAACAGAACTGTTGTATGACACAGCACCCCCCTTCTTACCCAGACGGCAGCCAGAAGGACAAAAAATGGATGGAAATAAGACGTATTGGAAATTGGAGACGTGTTATTTCCGATACATAATCTTGCATCAATACTTAATCTCGTGAGTCCAGTGGTCCGTCAACGAACTCTCTAGTCGGAGCCTATATGTTGAATATATGAAGAAATCTGACCGGGTCGTGTAGAGTCGGTTGCAAGCAGTGTGTTTTGGGGGTTAAGTTTGTCCCCCACCATTCGATTAAAGCTTAACAACAGACTTGGGTCATGCTTTCTGGTGACTATGGCAACACAGATAATCCCTTACCCCATGCCTTGTGCTGAAAATCTGCCTCCTCTCCGCCCAGATACTCCTGGAGGAAGAAAATTGAGAATATCAGTTTTTAATGTCACCAGAAAGAAAAGTATCAGCTACGTTATCGCCACAAAAGTGATTTATTCTAGATAATTTTTTACCAACAGCTCCCCTCCCTCTGCCTCTGCCCCTTCTGCCTCGCTCTGCTCCTCTTCCAACTACTCCAGCTTTGCCACCATCCAAGCCATTCTCCTGTCCACGGACTGTAATTATGCAGAAAGATGAAGATATTGGATTACAACCCCGCAGTGCACACATTCCTCAGGAAAAATAACTTCAAAATGAGTCATGTATTACAGGGAAATTAGCAGAGGAGTCATGCGGATTTATAAAATCTGAAAAACAAATCAAAATGAAAAAATTGGCAACGATATATTCTATGTTTTAAGCTCAGATCTAGGAATTACGTCTCACCCAAGTTCATCAGGTTAAGACTGTAGATCGATGGTTTGCTGACCTTAGTCTCTCATATCGATCTCACAAAATTCTGTCTGCAACACGATATCTGGGATATTACCTGCTTTTAATGCATCCAAACACTGTGGCAAATGTTTAATTAACAGAGGCCAGACAGGACTGTGGGCATTACTGATTTAATGAGACATATACCATCTAAACAGCAGCCATCATCATATTTTTAACCCAGCAGCCATATTTGATTTTGAGACAAGAATTTTAATTCCACCTTTTTAACACTTCAGGGAAATGCAGAATAAGACCGTCTCTGGAAGTACTAAAACTGACTGAAAAAAGAACAATAGATTGGAAAGAAAAGAGTCAGATGTTCAGCAATCCTGGAACTAAATGAGAAAGCTCACAGGGAAATATTTAGCTTGACTGCTGGAAGCAATAATAACCTGTTTATGTATATCTGTGTGTTTTCATATTTATAATAAGTTTACTTTACACAATTGTAACCCTTTTAATTTTTAATTTATTCAACATAAATACTGCAGTGCCTTGTAAAAGTATTCATACACCTTGAACTATTTCAGGGTTTGTCTCGTTAAACGACAGAGTAGTGCTTAATTTTTCTGCGGATGGTCAAGTTGTGGCAGGTTTGCAGCTGTGTCGTATATTTGGACTATTTACTAATTTGTCAGGTTGTGCTTGACATTGAGGGGTATCAGAGAAAAGGGGGCTCAATAAAAATGTGTGGCATGCTTTAAGAGTTTAACTTGTCATAAATTTTGTAACAACCTTCCACTGCATTCAAGTTTGTGATTGAGTGGGGTATGAATACTTTTGCAAGGCACTATATATCTATGATAACATAAAGGGTAAAATATTTTTGTGCGTACTTTACTCCGCAGACTTACGCACGGACGTCCGCTGGACATTTCCGCGCAAAGCTAAATTTTTATGACCGTGTACGTGGTGCCACACAATAAACTGCTCGGCGGGAAAAAGTCTCCACATCGAACTGTTTTATATGTGACGCACTCCCCCGAGCAGCCGGTCGCGACCGGTCGTAGAGTCTCTGCCTCGCACCGACAGGTCTTTTCCTCTTCTTCGTCCCTGAACGCCATTAAACCTGTGGTTAACACCATCTTCTTTTCTTTTTGTTTTTCCAAAGCCACATGGTAAATTAGTTCTCCCTCCCAGTCCAATGACGCCATGGCAGAAAGTGTGGGAAATGTAGGAATTTGTCACTAAAAAATATAGGAAATTGGTATGCTCGTCTATGAAGCGCGGAGTCCGTGCTGCTCACAGTACGCCCTACTGCAGTGTGTGCAAACCCGGTCAAGAACTACAGGAAACGTCTGAAAGTGCAAACAAACGCTTCTGTAACAAATTTTTGTTTTTCTGATGTATTAAATACTTATGTGATGCAATAAAATACAAATTAATTACCTAAAAATCACACAATGTGATTTTCTGGATTTTTGTTTCAGTTTCCATCACTCACAGTGGAAGAGTACCGATGATAAAAATTAAAGACTTCTACATGCTTTGCAAGAGGGGAAACTGCAAAATCTGCAGAGTATCAAATACTTGTATAATAAAGAGAGGAATGATTTATTTGGGATTTTTCCAAACCAACATAGTTAAGACTTACACTCTCGACCTCTGCTTGCGCCGCGGCCCTTGCGTGGAGCGCCTCCTCGACGACGTGCGGCATCTTTCTCGCCACCTTTCTCCCTGTTCTCTTTTCCTTCCTCACCGGTTTCTGTCTGGCTGATTTCCTTCTGCCCCGACACTCCTTTCTTCTTACCCACCATTTCCCAGGAGTCCTAAAGAAACAAAGACGGCGTTAAAATGTTTCTCCTTCCAGCCAGTGGGGTTTATGAAGATTGCTTGCCATTTACTGCAGGAAAACTGGGGAGCTGGTGACACAGCTGGTGGTTAAACATCGTTTTTAGTAGATGAATAAATCTGAATGAAGGACGCAGAGCTGAATAACACTTCTGTTTTTGTTGCCAATGGCAGATCTTCAACTATGTGGGCCAGCAGTGGCTGCTTCTCCTTTTACTTAAGCAAAAAGAATTTGCTCCTCATCACTGACTCCAGTCAAACCAAGATTTTACTGATGAATTTTCACAATTTTATGGTTTTAGTTTCTGCTTCTGTTGAGCTGGGTATATTTATGTCCGTGTGGTTATTTAAAACCATCTTTACAGCACTTTGAAGAATTAATCGCACATGTAACATTTAAAGAATGTATTTCAGGGCGCCGCCATTTTTCATGTAGACACTTTCCAGAAGATTCATCCTAACTGGAAAAATTGATGGATGGACAAAAGAGGATTTGATGAATGAACAGATCAAAGAATAGAAGATGGAAAAATGGACGTACAGATGGACGTAGATGGATCAAAAGGTGATGAATGGATGGAAAAATAAGTGGTTGGGTGGACAACTTTTAAACAACTGGCAAGGACTTAATTCTGGAAAAACAATTATTCTATTTTATTTTCCAGAGCTAACCAGACCTGGAAAATATTCACTGTGTAGGAACCCCGCTACTCAGTTCTCAAGACAAATAAATAGGAGTATAATAATGACTTATTTAAAGATCAGCCAACCAAACTAGAACAAAACAAAATGTCTTTAGATATCCTTTCTATGCATCTTTTTCTTTGACATACTTCTGTGTATAAAGTGGAATATCAGCCTAACAAACACTAGGCAGTGCAGTGAAAGACACGGGTAGCACTGATTGCTCCAGAGGCTGCGTCCTAAACAAAGAGGATACTCACAGTGTCAGGGCTGCCCTCCAGCAACACGTTAATAGCTCTGTTGACATCCCCGTTGCAGTCGTGCAGCGCGATCATGGACTCATCCTGGTCCTTGCCTGTGATGTCAACCAGCTGAAAGAGAAGCAGTGCAACTATGAGACACAAGGAGGAACCCCGGCTTTCATTTCGGTGAAATTCACAGTTCTTGTAATGAATAGGACAAAACAGAGGAGAATGTGGGGCCCTTATATGGATGTGGTACTAAAAGACTAAGAGAAGCTGGGAATATCCGTGTACAAGATGCTACTGCTGCCTTTGCTTGTTTGTTACCTGACTTCACTGTTGGGAGCGACATGTGCGATGAGAAAGGAAAGAACTATGAATAGGAAGGTACCTTAGATACGCAGCATATTAATAGAGCCATTAACAAAGACTCCTGGATACAAATGTCAGAAAAATGTAACTTTTAAAAATTCCAATGATTTTTTTGTGTGTTCCGTTGTGTCGCTTTGTTAGCCATTTTGAATAAAATCAAGAACAAGTGTTGTGTTTACAAAAAGAAGCATTATTAAACTCAAGATTCCTTTTCATAAGAAACTTTGACACAATGTCCAACAATAACTGCACCCTTAAGGCCAAGGTAAGATGCTTGTAGCCAATGTGTTGGATTTGTCTGTGCGCAGTGACTCTTGATGCTCTGACTCCAGCCTCAGTCCACTCCGTGTGAAGCTCCCAGACACTCTGAATAGTTTCCTTGACCATCCTCACAAGGCTGCAGTCCAAACTTTTTCCTTCCACTCAACTTTCTATAAATATGCTTGGATACAGCACTCTGAACAACCAGCTTCTTTAGCAATGGCCTTTTGTGGCTTAACCTCGTTGTAGACTCTCTTCTGGATATCTGTCCAGTCAGCAGTGTCGCCTACTGACCCAGACCATTTAGATGCTCAGGAGCTCATTAGGGTGCGACACCTTGAGTTTCCAATATTTAACCTTTTTACAATATTCTACTTTTCAGAGACACTTAATGTTGGGGTTTCATTATCTGTAAGCTATAAATCATCAAAATTACAAGAATTAGAGGCTTGGAATATTTCACTGAGTTAAAATAATCTTAGTTTTTGCTTTCTGAATTGAGTGACCAAAAGAAAAAGCTCTTTATCGCAATATTCTGATGTTTTTAAATGTAACTGTAAGCACAAAGTTTCAGTGTAAAAAAATAAATATTTTAGCCTGTTTTAGTTTAGGAAACAGGTGCGTTCACATGGTCTCCACGTCATTTTAATCAAGTTCTGATTTTGCTCATATTCTGCCATAAAACCCATATGCAGAAGTTGAATGCTGCCTTCATTAACAACACTGTGTTCCATGAAATGGGCCAATTAACACTCAATTAAGATTCTCAAACCACTGATTTTCATCTCCAATTTCCTTGTGTTAAACATCTCCCTTCAAGAACTTAATACTGGTCCATGTGCAGCTGAATCTACAAATGCCGTTTGCACTCCATTAAAACACTGTCAACCTAAATATCTCCAGGGAGTGTTAACAAATTTTCCTAAAAACTGTGTGATGTATGCAATCTTGATATAATAAAGTCAATGGATACATTGTT
Source organism: Crenichthys baileyi (assembly GCA_036173005.1). Taxonomy (NCBI): domain Eukaryota; kingdom Metazoa; phylum Chordata; class Actinopteri; order Cyprinodontiformes; family Goodeidae; genus Crenichthys; species Crenichthys baileyi. The sequence goes on along the minus strand of JAHHUM010000144.1, from coordinate 182,719 downwards.
GAGATTTCCTTTTTGGAGAGCCAAACTGCTCTGGGACATGTAGACAACCAGCTTCTGTATGTGGTATGCATGAAATGCTGAGAAACGCCACCAAAAGAGATAAATAAAAACTGCATACAGTTCCTGTTTGGAGCTCTAACCGTAAATACAAAATAATGGTCCGCAAAGCAGGTCAGAAAAGAGCAATACACTTCACCCAAGGTTTAAAGCCAGCTTTATAAAATAGGACACATATTAAAGTATGCAATTTGCAAGAAATCTGAAATAGTGCCTTCTCACTCTGCGACCCGCTCAAATTAAGGAAAGCAACACATGGAGAATCAAACCGATGAGAAAAACATTTGGCTTTTTTCAGGAACATAATGAAATGGCTGCATGTAGTCCTCTTTAAAGAAAAAAAGGTTTCAACATTGATGTTCATCGACTAAAACTGTGGATTTCTTGTGGAAGACATGTTTATAATCGCCACAAGGAACAACAAAGTAAGATCCGAGCAGCTCACTGGTTTGTCAACAACACAAAACCCATCAGAAAAGACACATGTGCAGACACAGAGCAGGTCAGTAACTCTGACTGTAAAACAAGGGAGTAATAAAACAATATGGCTATAAAAGGGTTCACCTGTTTAACCTTCTCTTCAAAGTCTGCGTCGTTGTGGTCTGAAATCATCTGCGCGAGTCGGATCTGCTCTGCGGTGGCCTGTTCGACATAAGAACGTCCAACATTTGCATCAAACAGGAGATTTGCATTCTTGTTGAAACACAGAACCTAATTTATATGTAGCTACTTATAAATTGCCTTTTCAATGACATTCTGATTTGAGATGCATCAATAGTAAAACCGGATACTAAAATAATACCAGTCCTACAGTTTGTGTGTGTGTAGGATTGCAGAAACTCTGGGGTACCTGAGGCCTCTGCTTGTGCTGTGTCTGGCTCTGTGTCTGGCCCTGTGTCTGCTCCCAGCTGCCCCGGGCTCGGTTCCCGCCCATGGACGTCATCATTTACAGTATATACAAATAACAGTATTTACAAAGGAATAACACCTGAGAAGATAAGGACAAGTACACATAAGAAATACTTCCTCAACTGGTAGCTTATTGTGTAGGGGCGGGGAAAAAAGCAGTGATATCAGCAATGTTCCAACAACTGAACTAAACCTTATTGGTGGTCTGACCTGGAAGAGAAACAAGCTTTGGTATACCAGCTGCTGTCATGCACAATGCTTTCTACATTTACCCGTTAATTAGAGTTCAGCAAATCAAAAGGTCTGCAACCTTCTATAATAAAAACAAAAGAACATTTGTATTCCCTCTCACACTGACTGAAATCTCTCTACAGCCCATTTACCATCAGTTTTTTTGTTGTTTCTATGTGCTGGAATTGAAGACCAAAGTCTAATGAAGAAGATGTCAAGTCCACCTTTTTTGCTGAGGTGCACTAATCAGGTTTTTTGTGGCCAATACAGATTTCTGATTTTCTCTGAGGCCCAACCTGCTTATTCAGATTTCAACCGATTCAGACTTCTTTTCTAAAAGATCAGAAGCGAAACACATAAGCGAAAAATAAAATGTACTGCAAGTTCTTTGATACTAGTTAACAATCAAACAGAAAATAAAGGAATTAAAAGATTATCCCATTTTATGCATCAACTATATGTATTTAACCATTCTGGTTTTTATTTAACTCAAAAAGTGCATCAAAGTAGAAACCTTTATAGCCTATAGTGGGATTTCTGAGTTTTGCATTCGCTGAATAGAGATCAAAATTTGAGTATCTTTAATATTTAACCTTCCAACCACAGATCAGAGATGATCAAGATAAATGTATCTATTCTAGTCACTGATTCATTAATTTACTTTTCATGTAGTCCTTCAGAATACTTCAAAACAACTATGCAGGGTAATAGCAAACTATTAAAAGGTCATACAATTTTTCATTTCCTACAACAATGACTTCCCAGATTGTTCTAAACCACATTAGGGCTGAAACAATTAATCAGAATAATCCATTATTGAAATAATCTTTAACTAATTTAGTAATCAAATAATTGCTAAATGGAGTATACAGACTGTAAAACACGCCATTTGCTGAAAGAACAATCCACTCAAAGCAGTAATTAGGCCAAAACTGTATGAAAAAATATATACATTTTGCATTCAGATGATGAAAAACCTTCTTTGTCTGTAAATATTCTCCATCCAGAACTCAAGTGGCATAGCTTAAGCAGCACCTGGTTCAAATCCTGTAAAAAAAAAAAGTTGTTGCCATCTGATTTTTAGTCGATTAATCAAAGAAATTGTCAACCGAATAACAAAAGATTAGCAAAATAATGGTGCATGCAGCCCTAATACACATCCTGTATGCCCAAAGAACTAGTAACAGTTGATTACATGTGCTCAAAAATATACTTTTGGTCAAAGCTAGTATCTTTCTTCACACAATCACTGTAGTGTGTCTCTCTAAATAGTCCAGGTGGCATTACTAAGCCCTGCCCATCAACCACATATAATCACAAAATCCACCAAACTTTTATTTATAAAGTACTTCACAAGCAGCGATGCATTTAAAAGCACTTTGCATGTCAAAATCTAAAACAAAAAAAGAAAAGATACTGAAAAAAAAAACAGCATACTAAACTGATTTAAAGCATGAAATCACTTTTGTCTTGCATTAAGAAAGATCTAGAGGTCAAACCATACGGGTTGATGATATCAGAAATCGAGGTATCCACTAGCTGATATTCCACTATCATTATTTTTATTTCAAGTCCTCCATTTTTGTTTTCTCATCTTTGATATTTTGTTTTGTCCTGATATCTGAATTTTGCCACTTTCTGAGAGCAGGACCCTTCTGAACAACAAGCTAAAATGAGCTGCCATTTCAGGTGACTCCACGTGCTTGTAGTGTTTTTCTACAGCTCTCATCTTTGTGTATTACACTTGACCTGTCCAGGTAGATGGCTTAGTAAAATTTAAAAAGGATTATAAAGATTTAATACCTTTTGGAATGCTTACTGTTGTCATTTTAATGCACACTTTTTTTATTGACTGCAGGGTCAATAACGACTTTGTTTTACTTCAGTTACACAAAAAAAAGAGGAAAAGCAAAAGGGTGTATTACACAAAGCAGCACTTCTGGCATAAATAGATGTCAATTTATCAGGGAGTTATTCTATATTTTTGTTGAGTTGTATCCAAATGAAAATAACACAATTCAATTCAGTTTATTTATATAGCGCCACTTCACAACACATGTCGTCTCAAGGCACTTCACCAAAGTCAGGTAAATACATTCTAATTAGTCCTAACCATTGAACAGTGCAGTCAGATTCTGTTATTTATTCAAATTGGACAAAAAGTTTTTCTCTACACTAAATAAATGTTTTACTTCACATTAGAAGATCATTTTTAAGCAACAGTATGAATTATTGTTCCTTTTCCGTTTAAAAAAATGACTTGGGTTGCCATTAATTGTAATCAATAATTGATCTATTGATCAAAAACCTATCAAAAGAGGAGCATAATGAAGGAAATTAGGAGAACCAACAGTAGAAACTGATGAGGATGACAGTGAACCAGGAAATAAAAATGGTGGCAACTTATGACATGTTCCATTTACCTCTGAATCTGAAGATTGGATCTGGGAATGACATCAAACCCAACTTGGCTATGTCAGAACTCCAAGTTCAAAACCTTGTCTGATTTACAAATTGATATATGCTCAGTGACCAGGCCAATATGGACATATTAGCTTCTGAGTGAAAGATGAATGTTTAATCAGTTGTATTCTCCAAATATGCATGCCATGCTGCAATGCAATATTTTTTATGCCATAACAAAGTTATAAAGTCCTGTTATATTACCGTTGTAAAATGTCTGTCAGTATGGCAATACTTGAAACACCTATTGGAGTATTTACCCCGGGACAATTGTAAAAAAATAGTTTAAGAACTACTGTCTTAAGAGTTTTTTGTTCAGACATTATGTGTAAATATTGTGACATTTAAACATAACATTATAATACCAGGAGAATAAGCCCATGCCAGATTTTAGAAAACTGGCAAATATTTGCACACATTGTTGGTCAAACATTATAATACCTGACCTCCAAATAATTACCAAAGGAAAATCAAAACTACAAAAAAATTCATTAAATCCTGATAGATGCATCTCTACAAAATATAAAGAAATACCAGACTTAAGTGATACTTGTGCAGATTTTTAGATAAAAAGGGTGTGTAAATAAAAGAATATCCAGCACATTCCATCATTTTTTGTGTTATATTGTTTAGAAAATGTAATATGCAGGTAATACTTAAAGCAAACCAGAAAAAAGTAGTGGGCAAGAAAAGCCTGATTGGTGCATCTCCAATAATACCTTAATCTAAGGTGTTCGGTCAAAGGGTTAGAGCTTTAAAACCCAGTGGGGAATCTGCATGATCACTGACTGGGAAACTAGGACAGAAACCAGAAACTAAATGAACCGTTTTCAAATCTGGGTCTGGGAGTTCTAGGAAAACTCAACAAGCCTGTACTCAATCCGGAAACGATTGAAGTTGGTTTGTATGGAACAATAAGATCCAAAATACAGGATGGAGAAGTCCCCTTACTGGCTTTAAACGCATTTAAAATTCTCTCCCAGCTTTTCCTTGCAGGGAGCCAGGAAGGGGAGGCAAGCACAAGACCAATCTTTGTTAATCTCTCTTTAAAAGTCATGTAAATATAGGTATTACCTTAAATATTCATGCAACAGAAGTAAGAAGATGCAAGCCCAAACACAGGCAAGATCTTGGTCATACGGAAATGGTTATCCAAGCTATGTTGGGTGACTACTTAATCTTGTTCAGATTACGTAAAAGCCGTGTTTTGACAAGCCCATACCTAAACCCGGGGCCAGGGCCCGTTGCACATAAAATTATATGTCACTTCGCCAAGCCAGCCACATGGTCAACCTGTTAGCCCAGCAGCTAATCCCTGAGAGAAAACATCCAGCTCTGAAGCCTCGGTGGGCTTCCGCTTCTCACGGCTTCACCTCATGGCGACAGCGAGGCTAACTTTACTAGCTAACGAGCTAACAGAGACCATGAAACCTGCCTGTATAAAGCAGCATTACCGGGGTTAGCTTAACTTCACTGCATAGCCAACAGGTAAATTAGCTCACCGCCTATATAGCGACCTGTGAAGCTTTCACAGTCAAAGAAAGAAACAAAAAACACCCTGTTGACACAAGAGTAATGCAAATAACTTGGAGCTATGCTAACTAACGTCGTTTGTTTCGGCTAATTGTGTAACTTTAGCTAGGTTAGCAAGTTAGCAGTTTGTGCACTGCATCGTTTACAACCAGTGTTCCTCCGGTGTGTCCTCAAACCCGGACGTTCTACTAGGAAAACACCGAGGCTGAAGACAGGCCTGCAGGCCGCTAACATGAAAATAAATAACAGGCGATACTGACCAGAAACCCGGCTCAATATATAATAAACTCAGCTACAGCCGACAAGAGGTCTCGCTGTCGAACTACTGTTTGGATTCAGCGCATTGTGTAATTCAGAGACTTAAACTTTGGTAGAACTAATTAAAGAAAATATAAAAAAACGACCCAACTAGCTCACAGACAATAAACGAGAGCTGAATTTACCTGTTTCTTTTCCACTCTGACACCACGGAGAACTGCGTCACGTGGTTTTTCACAGAGCCGCTCCGAGGAAACCGGAGCCACACCACGTGATCACTCTCGGATATGTATAGTTTGGTATCATCATCAACCCAGTTGTGACATGCTGGAGATGTTGATGCGCAATACAGGAAGGGACAGGGTGGAAGAGACAAACTACAGCTGACGTGTGTCCTCACTGCAGGAAATCAAAGATAAACTCAGATTACATCTCCACATGTACACAAAGAGGTGATATACTTAATAAAACCAACAATTCAAAAACAAAACGAAGCCAATTCATTCTCATTGGAGATTACTTATGATTCCTTGTCGTCAGATATTGGTAAGGTATGCCGTATGCCCTTAAAAATGGAGGACTTGTTGAGCACAAATTGAAAGGTGTCCCAAATAATGACATGGTACCTAATCTAATTCGGAAAAGTATGCATTATGCATTGGAAAAGAAAATGTCTGCATTATGGACTTGCCAATGTGTCAAAAAAATTGCATGTTTAGACTGAATATATTAACTTTTTCCAGGTTTCTCCCATTGACCAAATGTTGTGTCCATCCATCCGTGGATTCTTTACAGGGTGCCTATGCAGTCAGGTGTATGGAGTTTGCTTTCAGTTTATTGTACAAGCATGGAAAAAGAAAACATATAGAACAGAAAAATAGCTGGGTATCCATACTTTGTTCCCTATATACAAATTCCTAAAACAAAAATTCAGATCTCTGAAAAAAATGATCTGATTTGCCTGTCATATTGATTATCCAGAAATCATAACAAAATACCTACAAAGTGGTTGCAGCACAATATGTAGTCTGACACTAAGGCTAAAGATCTGGTGCTGCCTTCGCACAAAATTTCTTCGCACCCCGCGTAAAGAACCGGTTTTCTGTTGGGCATTGGTAGCATGGTTAGGTACAAAACCACCTAATTAATCGTTTCAATCCCAATTTTTAAAGATACAGAGTTAGTTTATCTTTCTGGCAGTTGCTTTAAGACAAAACCAAAAAGGACACTGAGCTTGAGCAGTATTTAAAGTCACAAGCATTACTCAGATGGTAGAAACTGTTAAACCAAGACTGAGCCTGCAAAATTTTGACCATACAATATTTAGGAAAACAAGTGACAATTAAAAAAAATCCTGTTGTCTCTGCTTTGTCTTTAGCTTGAGGTTCTACATCATATGTTGTTTTGCATCAGATGACAAATTACCATATATAGTGATAACAAATGGAAATATTTACACATTTTGGCCTGTCCAGGGTGTACCCCGCCTCCCGCCCATAGACTGCTGGAGATAGGCACCAGCTTCCCCACGACCCACTATGGAAGAAGCGGTATAGAAAATGACTGACTGACTGACAAATTTTGGGCATTCTGCTGTTATGTGCTCTTTTGGTGTTGCTGAGTAACAAACTTTAGATACAGGGGCATGAGAATGATGATGACAACAACAAAAATTATATTAATAATGATAAATATTGTTAATAATCAAAAAATAATTAGAAAAAATAAAATTGCCAGAAAGCTAGCTTGAATTCTAAAATCTGTCTATCAATGGAAAAATAATTATGATGTTAAAAAAACTGCCACCGCAATAACATTATGTGTAAATAATTCAATGTATAGTTCGATGTAAGTACAAATAGACATTTAAATTAAATTGTAGTGTTACCATAGTAAATTGTAACAATAAGGAAAATAGTGTAGTAAAAATACTACTACCACTACTACTACAAAAAAATGCCAATAATAATAATAACAACATTAGGATTAACATCTATTGATTCTATATAAATACAAATAGACATCTGATTTAAATTGTAGTATTAACCATTAAAAATTGTAACAATAAGACAATGGTGTAATAAAAATACTGCTGCTGCTACTACTACTACCACTAATAATAATATTAATACTAATAATAACAGCAGGATAAAAATGTATGGATTGTTTAAATATACAAAAATACCTCTGATTAAAATTGCAGTTTACCATTATAAAAGGTAACAATAAGAAAAGTTACTATTAATAATAATAAATTTTATGGATTGTATATAAATTCAAGATATTTTGTATGAATGTATTTACATTTTATATAATAATAATATAGGGAAACCAAATACACAATTTTTACGGTGTTTTAAGTGTACATTAAAAAAAGCTTGATAACTATATTGGCTCTTGGTTTTTCAGAAACTTTTAGAAGAACACATTAAAGATGGGCTAAAAAGTATAAATTAAAACCTGAGTTTGTAAAATAAAGACCTGTTAAAATAAACATTTATTAGAACTCATTCCATAGCTTTGTACTTAGAAATGAATCAAATCGTTTCCTTGATGTTTTATTTGTGTGCTCTCTTGATCTACACTCCTCACCAGTTGGGGGCAGCACTGCACCACCGGGTTGTTACATGGTTGTTGTCACCCTGGCGGTTCAAAGCTAGCTCAAACTAAAACGGGTATTGGATCACTTCAAAGGCTATGACAAGGGAAGGTTACGTTGTTATTGTATAATAACCTTTTTATTAGAGTTATCCATGCGCTGAGATGTAAAAAACAGTCTGCTGCGGTGGTGGTTTTAGGTTTTTTCTTTTGAAGCTCATCCTAGCTACCGAGCTAATGTAGCCGCAGTCGTTGAATGTTTTGAAGTTTAGATACAGAATGGCAGATTCATCGCCTCTGTCCGGGGTCAATGTTGTTTTGGTCATGGCTTATGGCAGCTTGGTGGGTTGTTTACCGTTTATTACACAACTGTAATAAACAGTTGTGTAATATTGTTTAACTGTAAAGATCTGTCTGGCTTTGTGTGCAGGTGTTCGTGCTGCTCTTTATCTTCGTCAAAAGGCAAATCATGCGTTTTGCGATGAGGTCCCGCCGTGGACCCCACGCACCTATTGGACACAATGCACCGAAGGTATCGACACCCGTCTCGTCTTTAGGATATGGTAGCTATAGCTTAATCAAACTATTATTCAGCTGAATTTTACATATGGATCAATTGACAGGGTTTGAGGGAAAGCATCGACTCCAAGCTTTCCAGGGTCCAGGAGATCCGCTTCGAGCCTCGGCTCTTATCAGAAGGGGATGACCGAGTCCGGCGGGGATCACAGACGAGTCTGTCACGTTTTCTGCTCCCTTTATTACTCAGGAAAATGCATGTTTTTTTCATTTTGGTATTGTGACAAACCCTTTCTCTAACTCCAAGGTTGCTACAACTATCTGTACCGAATGAAAGCCCTGGATGCCATTCGTGACTCAGGCGAGTTTTAACATGTAGTTTCTGATGATCTCCAACTATTTCTTCTTAGGGCAAAGGAACAGTAGAAACTTCGTTTTATCTAAAAATCTGCAAAAATGTATATTCTTGAATCAGTTGGGAAATGTTCCTTTCATTTATCTAATTAAAATCACAGTCTTTTAGATCTTTATACTAACATGGTAACTCTTGCTCTAAATCTTTAGCTATTCAGCTCAATCTTATAATTTGAGATGTCCAGTGTATCATCCAGCGGCTATCTGAGCAAATGTCTGAGCATACGAATGTTAGGAGGCATGTCTCTAAGCAGTATGATGTTGCTGTGTAGATTGCAAAAGTGTAAACATCCAATACTACACCCTCCTTGCCAATCAGAAAACTGCACGGTCAGTGGAGTATCAGTGTCTTTCTGCTGCTGGATGTCATAGTTGCAAGCCTTTACTTAGCTGTAATATTGTCTTTACCTTTACATGTAGAGGCTGTGTGTGAGGTAGAGCTTTTCTGAAAATAAGATTTATTTAAATTGCCTGAGATAATCTCTAGATTCACAGGAGGACCCCACCTAACAGTGGGCATGCAGTGCTGTTCCCCTGACTATATATATTTGTCTGCAAACCTCAGAGACAGAAGTTTAGGTTGTGACTTTAAAGCAAAATCATAAGCCTTACCAGTTTTTTTCCTGTTAAAAAGTGTTAACCCTTGGCTGTATGTATGTTGTCTGAAAGGAAAATCACATTGCGTGTCATACTTTGAAGGATGACACTAAGAGAGCATTCTATTTTTTTTATTGTGCTACTAATAACTAAATTTGGCTAATAACTAAACTAAATTTGGCATTAATCTCACAGGTTCAATGTTTTTATTGTCTGTGTGTGGAAGTGAGGGCTTTAAACATTATTCCTACAGCAGTATATGACATTTCAGTTGCTGAATCAAACTAAATAAAGCTATAAACATTGTGCTAAACATTAGGGTGAACATACAGTACATCCTCTGTGATTGCAGTGTTTTCATTTCTTTCACCTTTTCTAACCTTTTGGTTGTTCCTGTTCAGGAATTCCTCTGCAGGAGATAAGCGGCACTCCCAGTGCATTTACTGGGCGGAGCTTCAGGAACTGGCTGGTGGAGCTGCGCAATTCCCACTCCTTGATAAAGAGCAGCCGGAGCGCGCTCATCCATTGCTTACTTGAAGGATACGACAGCGCCCGCCATGGAACTGGGGTAGGTAGCAGAGCTCCCTGTTAACCCCTGTGGCTAATGATGGAGTGAACACCACTAACGCTCCTCTTGCCTGTGTGTATCAGGTGTTTGGTGAGGCAGAGTTTCTGGAATACCAACAAGCTCTCGATGAACTGGTTGACGTGTAAGTGCTGCCATGCCGGTCCAGACTTGAAAACTAACAATTTTAGAACAAGTGCCTTAGTTGACATTATTCTTACTGGTAGGTGGAGACCTGAACAGCTTCCCTACAAAGTTTAGAACTAGTAGAAAATAGTTTCATTCTCTTATTTCCAACTATCCTTCCTCATCAGTGAAATATGAATTAGAAATAGTTTAGCGTATTAAAAATGTTCTGCCAGTGTATTTACCCTGCTTTACTTCAAAGCTTCATACTGTTCCACTTAGTTTAAATCCAGTCAGAGGCATGAATGTCAATTTACAAAAAAGTGAACCAATTATAAAAACCTGCAACTTTAATGAGTTTTAAAGACAAAAATGTTTGAGTTTATTCGTGGATTTTCTCTGATCCAGGCAGGCTTAATTCTGGCTTGACATTTGTCCAATCTTATTAAAATGAATTACTACATTCATTAGATTTGTTGCCTTCCGTGCCCAGACACCTGATTTTCTATAAGGAGGTTTGGATTATTCTAGAAGCTTGTTGTTAACCTGGTTTATCCATTTGCAGATGCCCAGATGTGAAATACTTTGAGTTCAGTTGAATTATTAATTATTAATTCACAAAAATTGTTTCTTTGTCACTTTTCAACACAGACACAATTTATAGACAAAAATACATCAAGTCAGTCCAATCATATAGATTCATATACAATTACAGACATACAACTTGGATTCTAGTCATAATACAATGTAGTCAAACTCTTTATTTTGGCCATTGGTAAAAAGATTTCTTAGACCATTCAGTTGTAACTTTGCAGCAATCCCTCACACTGAGAAAGCACGTGACGACAGCAGAAAGGAAGGACTTCCATTTAACTGGAAGAAACCTTCAGCGAAGCCCGGTTTAGTGTGTGGAGCCATCTGCCACAACAGACTGGAGGTTTGAGAAGACAAAGCAGAAAATGATAAACGGACACGCTGGTCCTGGCGTACCTTTTATGTGAAAGAAAAAGTTAAGGGTTAATGGCAACAGTAGTTTTTTTCCCCCAGTGGTTTAGAAAGGAAACAGTAGAACAAAAAAGCTCAGCCAGTAGTACTTATGTGGCACATACAGTATCAACAGTAGCTCCTTCATTGCCTTCTGGAGGAAACACTATGGTCAGACGAGAGAAAGATGAAGCTGTTCGGCCATAATTTTGAGAAGACACGGTTTCAAGGAGTCCGACCTGGGAACACTGTCACAGCTGTTGAGGAATTGTGGTGGCAGCACTGTGTAATGGGACTGTTTTGTTGCCAGTGGTATTTATGCGTTGCACAAAATGTATGGAATGATGAAAGAAGAGGACTATCTCCAAATCCTTCAATTTCACCTATAATTAGCAGCTAAACGGTTGAAACTGGAGCACAAAAGGGTGTTCCAAAAGAACAATGATTCCACATATACATCAAAACTAGATTTCAAATGAATTAAGTAAGGGGGAGAAAAAACAAGCTCCTGGGATGTTCTACTTAAACCTCTGACCTTGACCCCAGTGGATATTCATGGACTATGCTAAAAAGCTGGGGTTGTGGCTGTAAACAGAACCTTACCAATTCTGCCAAAAAATATTCCAGAAGCTTGCTGGTGGCTAGAAATGTGTGGTTTCTTGGCAACTTGCTGATATTTATTTAAGCAAATATAAGAGAGGGTGTATGTATACATTTGAGCCTGTTCGTATAGTTGTTTCTCAATTTGGATTAGAGAAAAATACTTATGAACCAAAAATAACATTTTTAAGAATTATTGAAGGTGTGTTGCATTATTAATTTTCCATAAAAAAGCTGTTCAAGTAATTCATTAAAAGTCTAAAATGTATGACTGTCCTGCACATGAGCATTAGATCTGCACAAAAATAGTTTCACTGATAGTAACAGATGTACAGGTTGACACAATCATCCCCCTCTCCTCCCCTCCAGTGTGAAGGCCTACTCCAGCAGCACCAGCCTGGACCAGCAGCACCAGTCTGCAGCCAAAGACCTAACAGGCTCCCCAGTCCGCAGCGCTCCCTCCACCATCCAGGTCACCTACCTGCCCTCCACAGGCCAGCGTAGCAAGAGGCCCAAACACTTTCTGGAGCTCAAAAGCTTCAAAGACAACTACAACACGCTGGAGAGCACTTTGTGAAACTTAGACTGATGTGTGCAAAACCAACCTGGTATAGATTTCCTTTTAAATAAGTTATTTAATTTAATATCTAAATGTAAATACAAATTAGTTTTATTAAGCATTTGTACAGATGTAAAATATTTAAGTTATAACTCATTGCTGTTTTTATTGATGTGATTAAAGGTGGAGAAATAAAGCAACCACACACCTAAGTCTGTTCCTCGCTGATCCTGTGCTTTATAGAACCACTAGGTGGCAGTATAGTCCTCTATTAAACCCGTGAGAAACAAAGCTACCAACGCCACAATCAGGTTATTCTGTTTTATTTAGCTTTAAATAAAATTGGAGAAAATCTACAACAAAATGTTCAGCTTTGGGGTTTCTATCTACAGTGTTTATAGAAATACAACAAAGTGTTAACAGAAAGATGTTGGATGATGCAAACAATACAATGTTAAATAAGCATTATTAAATATTTTAGCAGATGTAACGCCTGGACTCAGAGCATGTTACAGCAGCTCTGCAGATGGGAAGAAAATAGTTTGGAGAATGATTAGAGAGTAAACCCACCATAAGTTAAGAGTTTTAATATGTTCCAATTTTCTGTTTTCTTTTCACATACAAGACAATTTGATGTCAGAAACATCCTGACACGTAAACAATGTCTGTGGAAAGCACAGGAATTTGACCCACAAGAAAACTTTGTTAACTGGTATATAAAAAGGTGCTAAAACCCTCAGAGCAATAGGATTACTTTTTAATTTGACCCAGATTAGTTGGTTTTCTAAAAGTTTAGCAATAAAACTGATAATTATTCTTCAGGAGAGCCAGCATGAAGTTCTTTGAACTCTTGCCAATGTATCCTGAAGGTTCTCCTGTCAGAGTATAAAAACACAGACTTGTGCCTGTGTGAAACATCCAAGAAATCAATACATGCCATTTATTTGCTTTTGAAGAGTTAATCATGTTGCTCTATTTGTTTTCTGACATGCAACAAAGATCCTGAATGTAAAAGAGCCACAACATCTAATAGGTGATAACTTAAAAACGAGGTCCTTTCCTTTCACTGCAGATCTACTACATATAAATATCTGTATATATATATTAATAGTGGATAAGTAAAAACATATTTACACATTTATTTTAGACAATTTCCTTGGATGTTGCTTAGGATTTGATCTCGATGACTTTGATGAAAGGCAGGACTTTGTTGGTTGGGGATGTTGGAATCAAAGGTTTGCTGCACAAAAGGACAACAGTAAGCCTGTAGATCAGATCAGCTTTGATGATGATGAGTAGAAATGGAAACCTGCAGGCATTTCCTCACCTGTAAACAATTTCTGGCTTGTTTTCTGTGGACAGGGCAGGAGGGTCCCGTCCTGCTAGGAAGTGCTCCATGTGGTCGTGCAGTTCCTTGTTCTGCAAGCAAAAAGAAATAAAAAATTGAATTTCATGCTCAACTTACTTGGTGCAAGAGCACAGATGCAGTCTGTGTTTTTTTTTAAAGACCAATAAAATTAATGCTTCTTTTCAGGTGTTTAAAAGGCTTTCTAATTTTCAATTACTCTGCAAAATTATGATAAAAGCAAAAATGTAGTTTTATAAACTACAAGGGTAAACGGGCGAATGTTTTTTTGACAATTTAATTGGATAAACTCTTTACCTTTTCACATTTTATCATGTTAAAACCACAATGTCAGTGCATGTTATCGGGATTTTATGCCTGTTGTGCACGGGAAGGAAATGATGCCTTGTTTTAGAAAATAATTAAAAACTCAAAAAATGCCTCGTGTATTTAGGGGTTTGTCTCCACAATCGTTTTCCCGGAATGCCCTGCATTTAACTCCATCCATCTTCCCATAAACTCTGATGTGCTTCCCTGTACCTGGTCAAAAGAAGCATCCCCACAGCATGATGCTGCCATCACCAGAGTTAACATAGGGCCCTTTAATGCTTCTCCGATTAAAGTTCTCCTTACCCAGCCTTCAGTTAAGGTGAACGTCCATGTCCTGGTAGCTTAACAGTTGTGCCGTACTCTTCCTTTTTCAAATAATGATTTTGGAAGTGCTCTGACATGTTAAAAGCCTGAAATATTTAAGTTATCTAACACCGCATTAAACTTGTCTGTAACGCTGGGTTCCTTGGTTTTCATGATAAAAGCAGCAAAATACATTGAGGTTTGTGGTTATAATGTGACAAATTGTTAAAAATATGAATAGTTTCACATAGTCTGTATGAAAAGAAACTTCAGAGTCGGAGCAATGGCTACTTTTAAATGTGAACGTATGATTAGAGGTTCAATCATATATTCCCTTTGACCGGGAGGTTGCTGACCTCGGCTACCAGGAAAGAGACCCTCTCCTTCAGATCCATGATGACCCGATCCTTGTCTTCGAGTATAGTTCGTGATTGCTGCAGCTGTGATACAGGGCAAAACAAACAAGGACAGTAATGTTTAGAAAAAAAAACCCACAAATTACTTCTGCATTTTTAGCAGCAACACACAATGCCTCATTTCCTCATTACTGAGAATGTATGGGTATCTGTCTGCACTACCAGGAAACCTTTAACTGTGCATAAAAACCTGTTCAATCATGTGACGGAGCTTCCTTTGCTGACATTTCAGCATGTCATCAAGGTGATGAATCTTTTCCTTCAGCACAGCCACCTGATTCTTGAGCTCTGTGCACCTGCAGACACGATAAAAACTGGTTGGAACCAACAACAGAACCATCCGCAGGTTCTGTCTGTCAAACCCCTACCTGGGATTGTAATAGAAGTTACCCGATACTAATAATTAATGTTATTATTTAAAGATAAAAGTAAATTCCTACCTTTGCTGCTCATCTGCTCCTTCCTGTCTGTCTTCTTTAAGTTGCAGCAACTCCGCCTCCCCTGCCTCCATCTTGTCTTTGAGGAGGCCGCTCTCGATCCTCATGCTCTCCAGCAGCCTCTGCAGCTCCTCCACCTGTTGGCCTTTTTCCTCTGACTGCAGCTCCACTGCCTGCAGACGCTCTGACTGCTCAGCCAGGCGGATGCGGTACTCTTTCGACTCAGCCTGGAAGATGATGCACAGATGGACATTTTAATGAGGTTCGATGTAAAACAACATCTAATAACTTCCTTCAATGAACTCTATAATGCAGTTGGAGCCAGGATAACCTGCATGTTTTCTGCCTTAAACTGGTCCTCTGACATTCGTTGGTCTGTTAGTTATAATTGCATTGATAATGTGCATGTTTTCTTATAGTGTATTTCTTTAAAATATGGCTGATAATTATGGCCCACAGAATGTACACATTGGGGTTTTTAATCTCGTTGCTTGTTCCACAACATAGACAATATAATCAGAAATTTTCCCATCATCTTTGTTTTTATTCATCTTTAGATACATTATTTAATTGGAGAAAAAATTTAACTCATTAAAAAAAACATATATTCATATATTCTGAGAAAACAAAAGTTAGTACACCCTTCCTCTCATAGCTAGTGTTACCCTCTATGGCAGGGCTGTCAAACTCCAGTCCTCGAGGGCCAGTGTTCTGCAACTTTTAGATGTGTTCCTGGTCCAACACATTGGACCTCCTCAGAATGCAGTCAAGTTATCCAGAGTCCTGCTAATGACCTAATTATTTGATTCAGGTGTGTTGAAGCAGAGGAACATCTAAAACTTGCAGGTTACCGGCCCTCGAGGACTGGAGTTTGACACCTGTGCTGTATGGCTTAAATACTGAAATACCTCAAGCCATCTACCAGTCTCTGGGATCAGTCTGTGGAACATTTGCTCCTTTTCAAACCTACAGCTGTTAGATAACTGAGTTGCTTTCATGCACAACCCATTTCAAGTCACCCAACAGCTTCTCAATGAGACCAGGACCTGGACTGACTGAGCCCAAGACTTTCCATTTCTAAATTCTCAGCCGCTTCTTATGTGGAATTACTGGTCCGTTTTGGGTCACTGTCATGTTCCAGCTTAAATTTATTTTTACAGATCTCACATTTTCACTCTGCATTCTATGAAGCAAAACTGGTTAGGCCGTGCTGCAACAAAACATCCCCAAACCATGACACTTCCACCTCTATGCTTCACAGTTGGTACGTTGTTTTGGTAGTTTCCAGGAAATGCTATATTTTGTTTACGCCCAACATGTCCTTTGTTCTGCTGTCCAAGTAATTTTAGACTCATGTGTTCATGGAACATCATTAATGTTTTTCTTAAAGAGTAAAAAGGTCATCTTCCTCAAAAGGTAAGCTTAATTTAGAGAGACATGCCCTTTCACATCAACGTGGCAAGAGCCTGCTGTCGGTCCAGTCATGATGATATTTTAAGGTTGCTGGAGACATCTTCTGTCATATATGCATCAAAGATCTAATGAATGATTTCTAAATCTTTCAAAATGTCTCCAAATCTCCTCATAAGCTGCTTCACCCTTTATGAAGCCCCCAGACAGCTCTTTTGATCCCACCTTTATGCTCACTCTCACTTCAGTCAGGAAGACAGCAAACTAAATCTGAGTTTTAAATGGGGCAGACCTTCAAAATGCAGAGTAACATTGTTTTTATCATGTGCACCAGATGTGATATGCCTTATGTGATTTTAACCACTTTAAAGTAGAAATGAATGTAGCAGCATCTTCATTTATTTATCAAAAATTGCATTTTATTTTGAAATGACATCTTACAGAAAGCCTTAAAAGATATTTTCTTTTGATAAAGTCAGAGCTATTTTTATATTACCTGAATCTCTTGTTAAAACATAATGTTTTTGTCTTGTTAAAACAGATATTAAATATCCATATGTCCACATATGTAAAAATGCACAGGCTTTCATCGTGTGCCCTAATTATTTGACTGAATATACAAATAATCTGAGTGTATTCTTCGTATCCGGCAGGTATTTGAATAGGTTTTGACCAAATCTTAGAACATGTTACCAATATTTAAAGGGTAAAGCATGAAATGAGGAAGCCACTGAGTTGCAGTCTGGGTCGTGCTATTTAGATCAAAACAAACATCAAACCAAAACAAACCAAACCCTCCTTTATGTCAACTTAATATTCAGCCAAAATGAAGGGAGAAAATAAATTAATAAAAATCACTGAGAATGAATCATGGAGAATATACTGATCTGTTTTTCCACCCATGAGCCTGAGTCATGTCCTAATGGGTTCTGATCTGAGATCCACTAAAAGCTAATGGACTGTCTTCACAATAGTTTCTCAGGGTGGAAATGATGGGCATGTTCACTTCCTGTTGATTTTAATGTATCTTCATCGGAAAACAATGTACAACACAATTTAAGCTGACAGCAAGCATTAGTTGCCTGTTTCAAGTTTCCCATAAAGCCCACAGTCACATTTCTATACATGGTTTCAGTTTAAATATTAATTAGTCCTAGCCTAAATTACTGGCACCCCAGGTAAAGCAGTGCAAAAAGGTTTTTATTGCCTATAGCATTACCTCACACAGAGGGTGTGAGAAAAAACTTTAATAATAAGTATTCAGAGGGGAAAACGTGTCACATTATGAAATCTTTGTTTTCAACAAAACCAAATTGATTAGTACCACTCCTATAACAAGTTCTGGGCACTGAGATGACCATGTAAGGAGGTGTATTTCGGTCTGGTGAAACATTTCTGGCTTGATTTGTCCATATGTTTCAGTTCATTCGTTTTCACTTTACTAGCAGAGTTCACTGGAAATTTGTTTTAAATCTCCAGCAGTTCTTGATACACTAAGAAGGTTCCCTGGAAGGTTCCCAGGAAGGTTCCCAGGGCCTCTGTAAGAGAGACAGGCCCACAGAAGAACAGATACTCCACTGTACTTAACAGTGGGCATGAGATGCTTTCTCATATATTCTTAGCTTTTCCATCCTCCCATGTGACTAAAAGAAATGGGCCTCTGTGCCACATTATAATTTATACCTTAGAGAAAAAGAAAGTCACTAATAAGAAGTTACTAGAAACTCTGATTAACATAAATCACAATAATGCTTAATTTACATTTATAAATGTAAATTTAAAGGGGATTTAAGAGGTAGCAATAACTGTGCAACAAATAAATTTAATAATTTCTTGAAGTGGGATGTTTTTCTCTAATAAGTAAATGTACTAAAAATTAAAGATGGAAAAACGTTTCATGGCAATAAAAGAGGAGTTAATTTGAATGCTTTTTACACATTTGGCTAATTTTAGCTGTCGGATTTAATTACTTTATTGATATGGGGTTGAATTACAGAATATTTATTGCTAAATATTAGATTATTAAATGCTGTACAATTGGCACGTCTAGAGCTGAGAACAGCTCTGCAATTATTAGAGTGAATCTATGATCTCTAATAAAACCCTTTCTAAAGACTTTAGCATTCGACATCCAACTTTAAATTAGAGCAGCTTTCATTAATCAATTATCATTCAAGAGAGTTAAAGAGCTAATCACTTATCCGAAGACATTTTAAAATAAGCTGCTTATTTTGGACATAAAACTAATGTCAACCCTTGGTGGTAATACTAAGTTAAAACCAAATTTAGATTTTTGTGGCTGGCCAAGTTCTCTAATTTTCTTCTCCACTTAGATGCTGGTGACAAGAAGTTGAGTAAAAATAAATGGAGATGAGTCAGGAAATGATCTCACATGTCTTGCATTGTGCTGCTAACAGAAAGCTGTTAAATACATAGTAAAAAGGGCAGATCCTTTAGAAACCCTTTTAAAAGGTGGAGCTTCACAGAATGGGTAATGAACTCCAAAGAAGATATTATGGGATAACAGTTAAAGCAATGTGAAAGCAGCAGAGGACTGAGTCATAGTTCAGAAATCACGTCATGTTACTCATTTCTTGACACGGACCTCCAGTCTGTCCCGCTCCTCCTGATGCTGCTTCTCCATCTGATTCAGCTGCGCATAGAGACGCTTGGTCGCCTCTCTGAGCTTGGCGATGTCCTCCTGATTGTCCTCGAGCTGTGGGAGCGGACGGACACAGAGGGACACACTCGATTAGGTCTAATCTCACAAAACTACAGGCCTGTGAGGATAGCAGGCGATAACGAGCAGATAACACAGGGCTAGCCTTAGGACACAGCAGCTTTTAAACTGTCTAACTATAATCTTTTATCTCCAAACTGTGGCTTAAGTGGACAAATAATTTCCCTTTGTACTTCGCTCCTTGCACAGTTACATAATCTGACACTAAGAAAAGGAGGGCGGTGTAAACTGAGCAAGGCTTACCTGTATACAACCCACACACCCACAGTCCTGCAGATAATGGTGTGGGTTTACAGCAGAGCTTATAATGTGCTGAGTCTAGCATAACGCATGGGAAAGGTAATATGAATGGGAGCTGTAGTGTCCTTGTGCATTTCCTTTGCAGCATCAGGTTTAAAAGGAGCTACATTCGAAAGGCTGACCCCTTTTTCACTGTATACATGACTTTCATTTGGTTTGAATACTTATTGATGCCTTTAAATATGCCGCAACTGAAAATGATTTGTGCCACGTTTATGTATTTATTTCAGTCCGTTTATATTCATATATAAAAACAAAACAGCAAAACACCAGAGCAAGGTGAGCTCACCTGAACGTCAAGGGAGACATTATTGTTGTTGTTGTTGGTGACGGGTGGTTGGTTGCTGGGCAATTTGACTCTGAAGTCGTTTGCAGGAACCTGAAAACAGAAACGCAGTGACCAGTCAGGAAAGTTGGTATTCATTTTTTCTTTTATTTCTTAAAGAAAAACAAGAATTTTAAACTTTTTTTCTACTTAGAAACAGAATAGGGCTTTTGTCCTGAAACTGCCAGTCTAAGCTCAATAGATGCTGGCACAGTTGGGCAAGTAAAGCAACTGCTTTTTGTTTTTCATCCCCCATCATTCCCTGCAGACAGTAAGGGTGCCTCCAGAGTGTTTTGTAAATCAGATGAGGCCCAATTATAATACTGGGGTCAGCACACTAAAAGCAAAAGCCATAACATAATTTCATGAGACTTATTTAGGTATGTTGCTATAGCGGGGCTTAAAATACAAGTCGCAGAAGAAAATCTGGGTGCTGGGAAGCAAATTTATAGGGCTTGTAATTACAACCCAATGATGATGCCTTGGTTTGGCCTCTGGAAAACAGACAAAATTCTGTAGAAACTTGAGGCAGTGAAAGAGCTTATTGTACTAATGATTTTATCAGCTGTAATGAAGCTTTATCAGTCATAGAAACAGTCCAGTGGCCATATTTTAGGCTACACCTAGCTGTAAACTTTAAATAGGCCAAAGTGTACAGTGTAGATTGGCAAATAAAGTTGTTGCAAAGGAAGAAAATAAAATGGTGTCTTCATGTAAAATGACTGTAGGGACCATACCAATAGTTGAAATTTTACGAAACAGGGCATGTCGAATCTGATTTATACCCTTATCAATAATCAATGGAAAAATCTGCTGGCATTTCAGGAATCAAACCCTTCTTATAGTCACTGACCAGTTTTCAGCGTTTACACTGATACGTTGACGATTTGTATTTTGCGAGGAGCAACCCAGATTACTTAATATTACTTCTAGTCCGAAGGCGCATGTTGATAAAATTAAATTAAAATTACTCATTTCCCTGGCAGATTACGGTTTAAAGTAATTTTGGGTTTTACCTTCATCTTTCTGACCTTAATTCCCCATTTTTTTACATATTCAGGTGCTCATTGTCTAGTCTACAGTTAGTTACAGCCTGGTTAAACAGCCGTGGAGAAAAATAGGACTCAATCTAAAAATCCTTTTACCGTTAGATTCAAACTAATTCCTTCCAGTTCGAACAGAGAAACAAAAAAAAAAGTATACAATGTATGACGTGATAAAAAAATAAAAACAAGCACGCAGACAGAAAGAATGCCTCATCAATGTGGAAATACTGGGAATTGCAGATGTTCTCATTAAAGGAGTCAGGAATCTCAGAAATTCTTGGTGTAACTAAGACGAAGCTGAAAATCAATGCTGAATGATTGTGGTCTACAGTCCCACAGGCAGCAGTGAGCTGTAAACAGACATAATTCTCTAGTGAATACCACAACATGGACTGTGCAACTTTCTGAGTGAAATGGAAAAACTGCCCCAGAGTCACTGCTGCTTCTTTCTTCTCTGGACTTAAGATCATGCAAGGCGGACAGATTACAAATCACTTGGCTTCATTTGCTTAAAATAAGGAAACAGGGAATTTTCACATGTATAATAAGGAACAAGATGTGTATAGCACAGATATCTTGAGCATCTGTAAAGTCTTACATCAGAAAGATGAAGCCAAACCACATTCTGCAAATATCCCAACAGCATGGTTCTGCTGTAAATGGGTCCAGATGCAATTCTCTCTGGAGATTTGCTTTTCTTTTTTTAACCATCTTTGCTCCCATGATTATTTGACTTCTCTAGCATGACTTGTCTTATTTTTTCACTATTTTCAATTTAATGAAGCAATTTTCTTTCAAACAAAAGTCTTCTTAGAGGTGTAAAAAAATGGACAAGAAGGTGATGATAGTTTGAATAATTCAGATCTCCTGTGGTTCACTTATCTTATGTTTAATAGTCAGGATGGTGATTAAGATGAAACAAAATAAATAACTCAAGCTGAAGTAAAATAAATTTCTCGATAAATTTAATGTATATATGTAGAAAAACTTGGGTACACTTCAGTGTTGGAGAGTCTTACATTAAGAGAAACACAGCAAATTTTTCATAATTCTTCATATGAATCTAATGGAATGAAATACGATTTTCTCTGGTATTATAAATCTTCTAGGTAATAAATTTAATAGCAATAAAACAAAAAAACAAAAAAAACCAAATCAGTATTAGTGATCTTACTGCGATTATGAAATCAAGATGGTTCTGAAAATTTAAATGTCTTAAGGTTTACACATATTTTCAGGGCGTTTTTTACAGCCTGAATTGTTAAATAACAGCTTTTAATAATAAATAATTAAAAGCTCAGGTAATTTTAAGAAAAATCTCAAATTCCAATAGTAATGTAAAAAACCCCGCAAATAAACCTTTATTCTCACATTTTAAAGTCATAAATTTGCAAGAAGGTTTACCAGGATTCAGGTCTTAAATTCACCAGATTTTAGTAAAAACTTACAAATTTACTGATATCACCAAGTCATAAACTTAGGGTTAATTTTAACATTTGCCCTAATGTGCCTTTATAGTTTGTTAATATTGTTTGCAGAATCTTGATTTTTTAAAATTTTAATTAAATCTTCTTGCTTTACATGAGTATTTCTTCCGGTATCCCCCCAAATTAAGCATTTAAATTACTGGTCAGACACAAATGCATAGACAGAAAACATTAAAGATTTAAAAGACACACTGAGCATATTAATGCTGCCATTGAATCTTAAGTTAATTGTCCAAAAAGATAAGCTGTTGGCTAATTCAGTACGACATTTCTTAAGCATAGGAAGAAGCAGGGATCTCTACCTGGTACAAGTTACTGTTTTGTCTGGCAGCCATCTGCACTCTCAGACTCTTCAGGCAGTAACGCACCTACAAACCAAAACATATAATACTTTAAGAAATGTTCACTCTGCACAGACACAACAACGGCTTTCACTAGTGTTCTGCACAAGTAAATAAATGTTAAGGTCACTATAAATAAAGTTGCTGGGAGAACAGCTCAGCTCTGACCTCCTGAATCTTTGGCACTTCGTCTGTCAGCATCCTGACACTCTGTGTCGTCTCGGGCCGAGCTTTAAGGTAGACCTTAAAACATTAAACAGAATAGTGAGAAAAACCCAAAGGAGAAGTACAACGGCGCCAACTTTAATCCAGCTGAACCAGTACAGATACCTTAATAACTTCCACCTTTTCTTCTGTGGGAGTGAAGAGCTCAGCGCTTTGTTTCTGCTCACTGGGTTTCTGTGGCAGTACAAGGGCTATGCTGCTCTCCTAAACTCCGTGGTGGAAAAAAAGGAGGTAAATTAGATTTCTGATCTCTGCCTCTTGTCTCAGTAAATGATCTGGGAAATGTTTTCTCCGCTCTGAGTTTGTACCTTGCTGCTGTGCCTCTCCAAGTTGTATCCTGCCTGATCCGGATCCTTTAAGGGAAGTCCGAGTTGCCTGCGAAACTCCTGAAATGAAAGATGAGACAATAAGAGTAATTTAATGACTAAGTGGAGCGTTGGGGGACTGAAGAAAAGATCTATGAAGTAAAAGAAAAGTAGCCCAAAATGAAAGTGGAAGGTGGAGCAGAGAGAGAGGGGGCGGATTTTAAGTCCTAAAACTTCCCCCATCTTTGAAGTTCCTCTGTGGATGCCTTACAATCACACTGGAAATCTTGGCAACCCACAATGAGGAGACTTTTCCACTCTTCGTGGTCAGGTCTGCTGATTCTGGCCAGCTCTGCTCGCTGGAGAAAACCTAACCAGTCCAGAGGAGAACTCCCAGCTTAGTCACTCTCCACTTGGCTTTGTCTCCGTGGCAACAACGACAAATAATAAAAATGTTTGTCTCATGCAACGCTGCATTTGAAGCGTTTATTGTAAACGGTTAAAGACTAACAGTAGCACCTTTTGTGAACTGTCTGCGTGTTGAGTCTACCCGATCCTTTGGATGTGGACTGTGAGTAAATTATATTCATCTAGCTCCTTTCACACATAAAGGTCACAAAGTGCTTTACAAAAAGAACAGAAACACTAAATTAAAACGTGATTAAAGACAAAAAAACAATTAAATGAAACATAAAACAAATACAATAATATTTAACAAAGATCTTAAGGAAAAGCACGTTTAGATAAAAACATCAGCTCCTTTAAAAAAAAAAGAAGAAAAGTCTCCACTTATGTGCAAAAGTTTGAAACTGTCATTGTTTAAATTTTCTTCCACTTAGCCGGAATTTCTTGTGTACAACAGCTGGGTTATTCCTTTTGTAATAGAAGTTTGTGTAGTTTTTACGAAAGATTGGTAAAAAAAAAAAACTGTGATCCCGATTGTTGGGTTAAAGAAAATACTAGGAGTTAGTTGCGTTGCTATTTGGTCCTTTGGTTTATAACTGCTGACTAGCGTCCCTCTCCTGCTGAAAAAAAAAACATCTCCACAGCATGATGCTGCCACCATGAACGAGGGTAATTAAGGTAGAAGTGTTGCTTAACTTTTCTCTCTGAGGTCTACAGAAGCAAACTGTGTTCCAGAGAGTTCCCAGCAGAGACCCTGTCTCTGCAGCGCCGAGTGGAGCAGTTTTCCCGGGACCGCATCACTGTGGTTACAGCAGTAACGTGCAGTTTGGCCGGCCGACAGAACGAGCCGCCCCACCCCACAGCTACTGAGGCTAGCATGTTAACCCTTTGTTCACTGTGGAACTTACCTCAACTTCGTTGCTTCGGACAACTTTTCCTCAGCACGGTTCAAGTAAGAGGTTGTGTTTTGGGCAGAGAGAAGTAGTTTACAGTGAAATAATCTAAACATTTTTCGTTTTATGATGTTTTGTTTTGTTTATGTTGAAATCTCAGCCATTTTAGTGCTAGCAGATTATCTGCTCAGCACGTGCTCAGTTTATGTTTTCTGTGCTTGTTTGTGTTTTTCAAGTTAAGAAAAACTTTATTTAAAGGGTGATTTTAAACACAGAAGATCGGCCATAACGCACGGTCCACGCTAACCCTTTTATTAAGGGTATTTTAAAGGTGTGTGTTTGATTCTGGTGCTAAGCTATCAGCTTCTTTTGTTAGTTCCAACCGCTAACAGATAAGAACACGTGCTTGCCTGCTAAAGATCATTTACCCAAAAAGGTTGTTGGTTTTAAAACAAGTAAAATAAAATTTCCCTAAATATTATTTTACTAAACTTGTTAACTAAGTAACACAATTAAGCCAATTTCTCAAAGATTTGGTTCTTATCCAAAATAATATTTCTCTAAATATTATTTTAATAAATAAAGGCAGCTAATTAAACACTGTTGAGAATTGGTCATCCAGAAGGTTGGTTTATTTAGCAAATCAGTCTTTAAAATATTATTTTATTGAAATAATATTTTATCTGATCTTGCATTGTGAATGGTTGTCTAAGTTAGTTCCAAGACTAACTTAACTTCACTTCCAGATTCTTCAAGATAATCCTTGATTCTCAAACATAAACATTACATGGTAATGTTGCATCACTCTTTCGGTCATGGTTTTCAACCATCTTTGATCAACTTGTTTATATTGTACATAGCCCATTAGTCTTCCTTATTCTTTCATTCTGCTTAGTAGTTTAGTTGGATTGTTTTAGCATAGCAAAGAGTTTGTTGATTGAAATATGTTTGACTTTGAGTTGACTTATGATGTCCCAGAGATGTTCCATCAATTCCTTCATCCCTCAGCAACTCCCTGCATACTAATACACACATGAGACCGGGCATTATCCTGCACTAGAAGGAACCCAGGAGCCACTGAATGCTGAACAATGTGGCAGGAAGTCATGAAAGCAGCTTTAAATGTGTACATAAGTGCTTCTTTCATTGATGCTATAACAGATACATTATGGGAGTATAAAAGAAAAGGCAAACTGTTTTTGGCATGAGGTGAATAGTTTAGACAACAACTCATCTTAGCTAGAAAATGATGTCATTTATAATCTTTTAAACACAACTGACCCTTCAGTCCCCTCTGAAAGCAAACAAATGCTTCCTTTAACACATAATCTCTGACAGGAACGCCTATTTAAGTGTGGAAAGTATGACTTCTTAGGAGGCATTTGAGTTTGTATTTATTTAACTTTAAAGGTAAATCAAATCATTTGTCTTTTGACAATTTAATACCCATCAAATAAAGTGAAGGTCCATGTGCAGGTAAGTTTCCTAATGTACTCTGATACTTCAATAAACTGTTAAACCAGAGGTCTCAAACTCCAGTCCTCAAAAGCCAGTGTTCTGCAACTATTATACATGTAACTGGTCGCACACCTGAAGCAAATGGCCGAATTACCTTCTCAGCTGCAGTCAAGTCTTACAGCATCCTTATTACCCAAATATTTGATTCAGATGTCTTTAAGCAGATATGCATCTAAAAGCTGCAGGACATTAGTCCTCAGGGGCTGGAGTTTAAAACCCCTGGGTCAAACCAGAAATAAGGAACTAGAGAGCATCTGACAAAAAAAACAACAACACAGCCGTGAACAACAGAGGACATGTAAGCTGACACAGCTACTTACGGAAGGAACTGACAAGGAGTGAAGAAAACTGACTGAACTATACTGCCGTGGAGGTGATTAATGACATGAGAACCAGGTGAGACTAACAAAATGCAGTGCAGGAAAAATTTAAAAAATAAAACAAATGAACACATAGTGCTCTACACAGGACACAACAGGATGTAACTAAGCCAAACGCTAAGAATAACACTGAAGTAAGAACCTAAATCAGTATACAAAGAACAGAACTAGATTCTGAGAACCAATCGGTGAACCCTGTATGAAAGGCGGTGAGTGACAAAACCAAAATCACAGCCTAAAAGGACTCCAAATAAAAAAACTCTCAAACTGATGGATCATGAGATGTTTGGACTTTTGCTCCTGTTCTTTGGCAATTTAATCCCTGCACTGAGTTCAGCCTCTTTCTCTTAGTTCCAGTGGTTTTAATTTTGTAATTATTGCTCTGAATGTGGATATCAGCAAGATTAGGCTATTTTCTTGCATTCATTTGTGGATTTATGATTTACGATTATCAACATGAACATTGGCCATAATGGTCATATTTATACCCCATATTTAAAGTTTCAGAGACAATCTGATTACCCTAAAGCATTTTTCAAATAAATGCTTCATTTGTGTTTGTTTTATAGGAATCATTCCAGGTGTAAATAATTGTGTCACCAGGTGTGTTTTCAGAAGAAAAAAAGACATTTCTCTTTGAAATATTTTTAAAAGTAAACTCAAATTAAACGTTTGTCTAAATATAAAGGTGTTAGATTATATTACACCATGAAGATGCATTTATTTTAAGGCTTTTACCAAATATTTACTGTTACTGGGAAAACAGGATTAAATAAATATTCTCATTATATGAGCCCTAATCTTTGTTGCTTTGCTGTTTGTTAGTGGTGTTAACTGAACTGGAATATCTGTAAAAGTAATATACAAAAACAGTGATTATTCTAGTTAGAAGTTGGTTAAAGAGATAAAACTGTTAATTGGTCCCTTGGGTATAATGTGCGATTTAAAACAAGTTTAAAAAAAATTGTATAAAATGTTCCAATTCATATTTCTTTTTTCCTGTAAGCTTTTTACAGGCTGGCTGTTGCATGTTGTGAGGGTTAAAAAGGTTACATAAATCTAAAAAGATATGAAACAGACGGTCATGCATGTGGCTTTGATTATGCAAGCAGAAGACATGAATCCTTACGGTCCCGCAGCTGTATAATGCAACCATGTAAACTGCAGATATAATGTGCCACACACTGTTGCAGAAGCACGCTAAACAAGGTCACTTACTGAATCTTCTCTTTAACAAGTTAATGCGAA
Organism: Crenichthys baileyi; assembly: GCA_036173005.1. Taxonomy (NCBI): domain Eukaryota; kingdom Metazoa; phylum Chordata; class Actinopteri; order Cyprinodontiformes; family Goodeidae; genus Crenichthys; species Crenichthys baileyi. Next base: position 154,855 of record JAHHUM010000144.1, on the reverse strand, counting down.
ACTGACACCTGAGTAGCTCTGGCACAAAACACTTGGCTTTGCTGCAACACTAACCCTAGAGGTCATCTACACAGAGCGCTTTACCCCTGCACCACCGCCACGCCAGACAGGTTTTTTAAAACTAAGAACACCAAAAGAAAAGCAAATATTTAACCACTCCTTTCCTGAGAATAACCACAAACTGTATTGTACTTTCTACTAATACCAAAGAGGTGCCGTCAGGAAAGTTATTTGTGTTACGTCATCTCGTAACAATAAATACACAAAATTTACCAAGAGAAAGTAAAAGGAAAAAAAAGCCTAAAATCCTCTTGGTAACAGGTTAGTGGTTTAGATTATGTTTGGATACAGCTCCATTCAAATATATTGGAGCCGCTGTTGAAAATCCATTACTTATTGTTTCTCTCTCAGACACACACACATGCGCGCGCACATACACACACACACACACTCTTGTTTTGCTATATGTAGTGAGGACCATGTGTTGACTCCCATTGACTTCCATTGATTTTCAGTCGTTTTCAACCCTTTCTATGCCCTAACCCTGACAATAACCCTAAACCTAACCATTACCAGTGCATGCCTAACCCTAACCTTAACCTAAAGTCAATTCACACCTTAGTCCTAAACCTAACCGTTAGCAAAATAGGTCGTGAGGACCAGCAAAATGTCCTCACTTTGGTACAAACGGTCCTCAATTTGATGGTGAAATCGGGAAAATGGTTCTCGCTGTGATGCCAAGACAGGAACTCACACACACACACACACACACACACACACGCCTATCTATACAAGGATTTTGCATTGACTAACTATTACCAGGGCATACCCTAACCTGAACTCCGTTCACACCTAAGTCTTAGACCCACACCCAAACCCCAAAACAGCAGGCTTTGGGCCCCATAAGGAGCAGTGGGTCCTAACAACATGGCATATGTTGGCAAAATGGGCCTTACACTGTAGCAAATGGACACACAGACACAATGAGACACAGGCCCTGTTTCTCCTAGTCATTCTTTAAAACAGGAAAGAGAAGAGGACATACAGTTCACCTAAGGCAGATGTTAATCGACTATCTTAAATCAAGGAAATTGTTACGGGGACATAGACACGCAATCAACTTTCCTATGTCTACAGTCAGAGCAATATTTAGAAACTTTTTAAAAAATCTGAAGGTGACAAAAACAAGCCTGTATGAGGAATAAACTTTATCCTGTCAATCAGGATTGTAAGGAAGAAGAAAAAGGAGTCTTCTCTCAGTTTAGTTAAAGAAGTGCAGTAAACAGTGGCACCAAATCCCAATACCATCCAAAAGGTAATGCCACAAAGAAAAGGCACCAGCTACATGTCAACTAGTTCTAGGATGATGCGGAAAAAACATCGCGATCACTTTTAAGTAAGATGGAGGATCTTTGATGCCATTTTCTCTTCCAAAAGCAACGAAAACCCTTGTTTGAGTGGATGACGTCACAAACACTAAAATACCTGTTAAATGTCTTCACATGGTATTTTCTCCCCACTTAATACATGTAGTTTATTTTTGGTTTGAGATTACACTACTGCAATAAACAGCAGGTGGATTGTAAGGCCGTTTACCAGGAGCCCCACCAAATGCTATAAATCACATTGACACAAGCAGAGCTGGACGGCTTAAAAGAACAACAATTAAAATGTGAGAACACTTAATACAAAGCAGGGAACAGGCTGCTGACACAAAAAACAAAATGTTTTGGAGCTTGAATGCAAGGTATTTCTGTACAATTGTGTTTCCTGAAAACCATCATCTAAGATGTGGGGCAAGAATTACTTCTGATCTAAAGAAGCGGCAACTGAAAGGCCTCTAGGACTTCTCCGTTCTAGAGACACAGAAGATCCGGGGACAGGCACACCCTGACAGGTGGTTTGAGTGCAAAACAGAGTAATCTGCTCCAAACTGCACATTAACTTGCTGCCTGGTGTGCAGCGAAGGGTGTTTGTCACAAACGATGAACACATATCATTACCAAAACATAACCGGTAATTAGCCATGTCTCTAATTTTTCACCGAAATTATTTAATTACTGGCATGTTTTAATGCTTAGTGCATACATGCCTACAGCAAGGTGCAGACAGAGGCTGAAAACTACAAGACAAAATCCAAAACAACAAAGGAACCACACTATGAGAAAAAAGCAGCCAACATTGTCACATAAACATGAATGTTGATACAGAACAATCAGAACAATCCTTAATTAGATACTCAAGGATAGTCACACCACAGTGACAGCAATATTTACAGGCATTCACTCCTGTGCAGAGAACCTTGCGTACGATTACAAAACAAATGTTGCAAACTTTAATTAAATTCACACTTGGATCTGTACCAGGGTGCTCAGTTTCTTTCTAAACAACTCCAGCGCCTTGCAAGAGTATCTACACCCCTTTAAACCTTTCCACATTTTGTCACGTGACAACCACAAACTGTATTTTATCGGGATTTTATGTGATAGACCAAAACAAATCTGTCAAAGACAAACTCATAAGAAATCCTGTTTTCCATCAGCCACGTAGGGGACACAGCAAACAAGGAAATATTGTGGTGGCAGCCTCATGCTGTAGGAATGTTGTATTTAGCAGGGACAGAGAAGTTGGTTGGAGTTCATGGGAAAGTGGATGGAGGTAAATCCAGGATAATTATGGAAGAAAACTAGTTAGAGGCTGCAAAATATGAAATACTTTAGATCAATGAATATTCATGTACTACAATGGCCCAGTCAAAGCTCAAACCTGAGTCTGTTTCAAATCTTTGGACTTGAAAATAGGTTAATGTTCGCAGATGTTTTCGGTCTAATCTAACCGAGCTGAAGCTATTTTTGCAGATAGGAATGGCCAAAATTGTTTGTCTCAAGATGTGCAAAGCTGGATGAGACGTAGCCACGAGGTGGTCCCAGATAGTGTTAGCTCAAAGGGGCTGAACACATGCCACACTTTTCAGATTTGTATATATTAAAAGAACCAAGTACCACTTTCCTTTTACTTCACAATTCTCCTGTACTTTGTGTTGGTCTATCACATAAAAACTCAATACATATAAGTTTGAGGTTGTAATTTAACAAAATATGAGTTCAACGGGTATTAATACTTTTGAGGGGCACCATATCTAATGACCTGCAGCTCTCTTTGTATAACATAACAGCAGAATACTCAAAAAAGTACCTTAAATATGGCTACAGCTCAATACTTCCTCTGGTCATAACACGCATCTTCTTTGCTTCACGGGCAAGTGCAGACTCAGATCTCAAATAAACAGAATGTGTTCCAGGCTTTTAAGTATCTGTTATGTGCATTAAAGTACAAATCTACATCTGCTTCCACCTTTTGGGCTTGCCCATGCAGCTCAGGGAAGGTTTCATTTCCAGTTCTGCGGTTCTCGCGGCTTGTGAAAGCAGAGCAAACCTCAGATACACTCAGGCCACCTCCTGCATGATGTTGCATGTTTGGACTAATAGTTTCTCAAGTCAGGCTCGAACCCTCGGGTTAATTACATTTACAGAAAAATGCTTAGCTGATAACATCAGCCTCACTGGCTCAAGTATTTTCATAAAGAATGATTGATCTTCCCTTCAGCTTCAGAACAACATTTAAATGACTTAAATTAATCTAAAACTAACAAAAGAACTTTGCAACAGTTTGGTGCAGCAATTCAAAATGTGTATCTGGTAATCTGGGTAATTAGAGCAGTATTCATAGATCAGTAAAAAATTACAAAATATGAAAAAGCATAAAAATTATAACGTAGAGAAAAATCTTGCACAAATTGCTAAGCATGAAGGCTAACAGGGAACTTTGTGATTTTTAAAATATTTTTTATTCAATAAACAGTGTTAAATGTATATATGGAACTCAGTGCAAGATTTCCCTGTAAAACTTCATTCAGTGACATATTTAAAATATACTGCGCCACATTGGGTTAGCCTTTCAGCTGAGCAGTCATGAGCCCTGCATGGGAGTTGGTTCTTCAGCTCTTTTGTCCTGCTTTCAGCATTCCAGACAAAGAAGCAGAAGGATGGATCAGTGCTTCAGCTTCTTTACAGATTCCAACTTGTTTTTCCACTCCCAGATAGTGATTTATGCTATTAGGAATACCATTCAGAATTTAAAACATCTAATGCACATGTAAATAAGACCCATGTACTCAATTAGCTGATTTGCATTTACAAATATGCTCTGCAGGAACCCTATTACTATTTGGATCCTAAAAATCTTCTGTTAACATCTGAAAGCTTCTTTTCTCGACCTTCTCCACGGATAATACAGAAATGAATTTAAGTGTCTGAGGAAATATTATTCTCATTAACATTTCTTCTGCATTTCTGTCCCAGCCATCTTTTTTTAATAATTACTGTAGTTCAGCAAATCTGCTTATTTTAACCTGAAATGTAAATAAAACATTCATGCAGCTTCAATTAGCTGAAGCCTCTCATTGAAATCTGTAAATCTGTCCAGTAAAATCTGTAATTGCCAAGTAAAATCCAGAAGAGAACCATTCCTCAACAGAACTTCGGATAAAATACGAACACATTTCCCTGCTCTTTGTGCTACTGTAGGCAGCTGTGACCAGTGGCGTTTCAGCCCAATCGCCCTGTTCCTTCGTCTTTAGTGACAATTCAAAGAATTAAAGACTGAAATTATAGTTTCACTCTCTGCAAATAGGAGATTCAGTAAAAAGTTGTTTAAAAATTCCCTTTAAAGTAATTACAGAAAAAACAAATGCAATTGAATATAAATGTGCTTGAATTTGGGGTGTAACAATACAGCCAAGATGCAGGAAGATGTGATACTGAACAAGATGAGGATTTAGCAATATTTTTGGGAAAATTAGGAATTCTCTTACCTTTGTTTTGCTTTAAAACTAGTAAGGAAAGGACAGGAACACGCATTCCCAGCTTTAAGGCTACACCGCTAAGGAGATGATCTCACTTAGCAGATCAACACTTTATAAACGAGTCATCCACACAAAGGCATCAATCTATGCACAAGACCTATAATTTGCAGCAACAGACAGCAGCATCACCAGAGTTCACAGACGTGTGTAAAGTCCATCCGTCTCAAACGACATCTCAAACACAGAGGTTTTATTACTGAGCAACATGACTACACATGTTGCAAATGGGTGGAGAAGTCAAAGTGCTTGAAACAACTTTATATCATTAATGCTGCCAAACATAACAAGTGTCACGTCACAAAAAAATGGAATAAAAAATATTTGATATCTGTATTTGTGAGGTAATCAATTTAAAAACAGCTCAGCCTGGATTCATCCATGCAATTCAAGACAAATCTAGAAAAACAAACTCTTCCCCCAAACACTGAAATCTATAAATCAAACAAGATCTTTCATCTCACACTCCAAAGACCTAAAAATCACCACCAGGAAATACTTTATATCACAAAGAACAACCATCATATCTACCTGACGGACGAAGCAGTCTGAGACTCTTCCCGTCCAGATGTGATCCGGGTCGTCTGTCTTTGTGACTAAGCATGTGGGAAGTCACGGTTGTCTTGCCTTACAAGGCTGGGTGAGGCACCGCCAGCAGCCCAACCCTTTCCCCTGCAGCCTGTTCTCTAGTCGGGGAGCTACAAGGCCAGTCCACGCAGGCTCATCCTGCTGGAGTTAGCCACCCTTGCAGGTCTCTGATGACACATGCACAATAAAAAGAGCAGGGAGAAACATTCCCACCAACTGGATCATAAAGAGCCCAGAACCAAAACTGTTTGGTGAAGTTTAAATTAACCCTGGAACATTTTAATAGGCCTGCATAAATAATGATTAAAAGTAAAGCAAAGTTTTATTTCAGTGATGCTGCCCAGATCTGTCAAAGTAAATAAGTTACTAAATCATAATGCATGCAAACCTCCTGTAATTCCTAAAATACTCAGGGGAATAAAACTTAAAATGGCAAGGCCCTCATTCATCTGCCACATGGTGACAATGGTAGGTAGCAGCACTCTGAGGAATGTGTTATGCTGGTTACATAATGCAGATTAATGAAGTGTCTTTATAAAGGCTTGGTTACTGTGTGCAAAATAAACAAAACTGTGCAAACAAAAGTCAAAGGCTGAACCCACCAAATATCTTCAGGTTTGTCTGTGTTTCTGTGACTCCTATGCTCATTTATGATGACTAAATCTTAAGTGTTTTTCAGACTTTTTGGTGTCATTTTGTGCATTATTCTGGGGAAAAAACGTTTCTATTTTCAATCCATCAGAATTTCCACCTATCATCATCATAAATACATAACATAGTCATAAAATATGCAATATATAGTCTCTACATCAACAAAAAAGACATCTAAATTATATTAATTCAGCTAAAAGAGAGCTTAATATTTTATGGGATTGGGAGTCAATTTTAAAAAAGGACAAACATACTGTCAAGCTGAACACATCTGGAGGATTTAGATTTTAAAAATTTTCATTCGACCAAGTTTTCAGATAGGAAAACGAGACAGGCATCTCTCAAAATATAATATAAACAGATTATCTTTGGTGATGAGCTCCCAGTCTGAGGTTGGAATGCCTAATTGCCATCACCCTAATCTTGAACTCCCTCCACAGATTATCAGATTCAAGGCAGGACTCTGGTTGGGTCACTCAAAAATGTAAATATAATTTCCAGTCAGAAAAAAACATGTTGGTAAAATTAAAACATTACTCTACACCTACTCGCTTGAGTATGAATAATTTTAGTCTCAACTGCAGCTGAAAAAAGAGCAAGTAGTTAAAAGCAGAGTTTTCAACCTGTGGTACAAGGACCCCTGTTGGTACCAGCTGGCTCCCAGCAGGTAGGTAAAAAAATTAACTTCAGCAGTTTATCGCAAGTTAAATATCAAACTACTAAAACCAACTTGAAATGGACCGCTCTGACAAAACTATGAAATATATTTGTTCAAGTTCGGCATTTACCTGTTACTGGTATCAAGGTATTCCAAGGTAAAAAAAAGGATCAGTTTTAAACTAAAATTCACCAAACTTTTCCATCATTACATTTCCGGGGTTTGAAAACCTTTTAATGATTTCACTGGAGGCAGGAACCAAAGAGATGACACTCATTGATTCATTAAGAGAATGACTCTACCGACTTGTGCCAAACACTTTAGGTGCCCATTTTTCATACTTTACCTCTGCTCAGGAATGGACTGCAAGGTTTCGGACAAGGAAATCTCCACTTATGCAATAGGGAAACCTTTAATCTGGAATGAAATGTGGAGAGTCTGGAGATAGATGCATACTACAAGCATTTTCGTTAGGTCAGATGACTAAACTAAAGCTCTTTGGCAATAGAGACACTACATATGTTTGGAGAAAGAAGAGAGGTGAATAACCCAAAGAGCCACAGAGAAACATTGTGACTTTAGTGCCTTTGGACACAGAATCTTCTCAAGGTGGAAGAAATCATGAAGAAAGAAGGATGTGTGAAGATTTTGAAACAAATCTTAAATCATCATCAGCGAAACAGTCTAACTTGTCACTTTGTCTTCCAACCTGACATAACAACAATAAACGTTGCTGCTTGTGAAGAACTGGAGTGAGAAGACCTCCAGAAGACGGAGGTGAGCATTACTGAAGAACCTACTAAAACCCTGACCTCAATCCCTGTTAAAATCAGTGGGGTGGACTAAAGATGAAGGTCCACGCAAGAAGGTCATTAAATCCAAAGAAGAATAGGCTGGGATTCCCCAGGAGACATGGCATGGACTTGTTGAAAACCACAACAAACAACTGCAGGCTGTTCAAGTTCAAGGCGTCTTTATTATCCAAAAGAGGTAATTCCCCGGGAAAAAGACACAGATGTCTAATACCATCATTGGGGAAAATAGTTTTTGTTTTTGGTTTATGTAGAATAACTTAATTTTTTAATAAAATAATGTAAACATTAAAATAAATCTAGGTTGTTTGTCAAAGCTGTGCTAAAAGTCCTTGGGAAATACTTTTAAAACCATTACATTTTCATAGGGCTGTTGATCATTTTGACCTCAACAATTTATCTGATAACCATAAATTGTATTTTATTTCAATAAATGTTGTTGTAGCTTACAATGTACATCTAATATTTAAATAATTAACCAAGAAGATGTGAATAAAACAAACTGTGGCTCAAATATTGGTTACAAGAGATACAGAAACCTGGTGAAAATCTACCAAAGCTCCCATATCTGTCTGTGCATGCCTCTCTTTATAAACACAGGAGTGCATTAAATAAAATCTTTTTTATTTCTGAGTGACTTACACATATTTGTAATATTTCCTTGACATGTAAGCAGCGCTAACATGCCATTAAAGAACGTTTGTGCCACACAGAAAAGGCCTTTAGTTTAATCTACGCTCTACTGCGGCCATGTAAATGGACGGCCGAGTTGACAGTAAACAGATCAGAATCCAGCTAAGCTGTTTAAACACACCCTAGCATGGAAAATGATAGCTCTTTCTCTGTTTGCTCTCACGCTATAAGAGAAGATGCTTCAGGACTGCTGTTATATGGTAGAATACGACTGAAAGGTGCTCGTTCACATTATGAAATGACGACATATGCTGCATTTAGTTAAATACTCAGAATTATCCACTTCATTACATCAGGAACTAACATAGCCGCTAAACAAATCAAAACTGGATTTAACGAACTGTCAGCAGAGACGAATACTTTGTGTGTTCACTGAGGCCTGCACTGCGTCTATATAAACAGACTGTTCAGTCATGTCTCCATGATCTCCTTGGCACGCAGCATCATGATGGAACATAACGCCATCAGCTTCTCTTCTACCTTTACATGTTGCAAAACGTTAAATGTTTATCCCTCTCTTGTTTTTGAGTAAGCGCCAATAGATCTTCACATGAATGCTTAAGTATAAATATGTTTGACTGCCAATCTGATGAGGTCTGATTTCGATTTAACTGCAGGCCCAACAGGTCTCGGCACATTCCTACTGAGAGAGCAACTCTTGACGTGGGATCAGAAAATGCCAAGTCAATTGTTTTTTTTAATAATTGTTTTGTGACACTATTGGCATTTGTTGGTGTTACATAACACACAGAGGGTGTTCTTTGTACTTTTCATTTGTCCCAATGCATCAGCTCATACCAAACATTAACTATTGCACATTAAAAACAAAATCACAAAAATAATATTTTCTACACCTGCAACAAGTAGCAATACTGTCCAGTTTGATCAGGATGTTAAATATTTAGAAGGAATGTTTGTTTTGCACAATTTAAATACGTTTGTAAAGAATCGGAAGGACCGATTTGGATTACTTTCATCACTAAGACATCAATAAAAATTCACAGCAGTAATTTGACATGGTTGTTAGTTACATATCTTTGACCATCAGGGTGTCTCAGTAACCTGAGGCAGTCATGGAGAGTCAACAAATCTAAAATTAACAGGCAATGTGAGCAACCTACATGTTTACAGTTTCCCAGAGGGAACAGAATACAGGCTTCCTACACATTTCTAATTACCAAATTTCATACATTTCCAGACTCAAAGAAGTCGAGCTCTCAAACAACTTTTGGACCCGTTTTTAAATATTACAAAAGTTCAAAATGAATTTAATGGTTCTATATCTACTGAGGCCATGGTTTAAAAACTACAATTTCACAAACCACTCGATTGATGGACAGACAGAGAGAAGTATGAAAAAAAACTATTTTTATATCATTCTATATGCAAACCTGGAAAATACTTAAATTTTAGAGTTTTCCAGACTGTGTTGGAACCATAAGAATAAAATGAAGACATTTATACACCGACAGAACCAAATACTCCAGATATAAAGGACTTGAAATCAATAGTTCCACCTAAGACTAGCTTTTATTATATTATTATTTTTATTATTTGTATCATAATCTTATAACAGAGCAGATAAAAATGGAAACATTGCTGTGAAAAGGTTACAGTCGGACCACAGGAAAGCCAGATTTCTTCCTTATACGTATTATCTAGCACAGATTGCCGTTGATTATTTTTGAGAGTAAAATTAGCATTTACAGAAATCTTTAAACCATTTGCATTACCAAGTTGGTTTTGTTGCCATGTAGGGGATGTAATTTGATCTCATCGTCTCTTCCGGCTTTGTAAGCACAGGCACCTCCGTGAAAAGCCATGCAAACCCTTCTTTATTTTTTAATGGACACGCACTGAAACTTGTAAATGAGATCTAGAAATCAAAGCACGGACTCATTTCAAAGATCTGTTAGTTTGGATTTAATATGAAAAAATTTTATTTGCCTGTGTGTTTGTGTTTCTTCACTGCTCAGACTTTCTATAATAAATTTTGGTTTTACCTGAGGTAATTTTAATCCTCAGCCACAACAATAAAATCATGCTGTTTTTTTCATGGTTTTTCAGGTTTGTTGATGAGTAGTAATGGCGACAGATGGTGGAAAACCTTCACATCATGGAGCGTCTGCTTGAAATTAAAGAGCAAGGACAAGGGCATGACAGTATGGAGACCCAGGTGACACTTTAAACAGCCTGTTTAAGGTCATGCCACAGAATCTCAATCAGACTTAAATCTGGTCCTGATCAGGACCTGCAGCCCTGAGAAGTTTACCTGTCTAAACTGTGATAATCATAGAAGGAGCAGGAAGGTGTGAAGAGGTGCCATAAAGATGTTAACAATTGGGTAATAAGGGTCATGGGTCAGACAGGCGAGGCTTTTCTAAGAAAACTGCTAAGGACCCCCAGAAAGGTCATAACAGGCTGAAAGAAAATTCATTTAATTCTGGTTTTCTGGTTCGGCACGGGCGGTAATAGCATAATTGACATCTTAATAAATGAATACTCTTGTAATTTATGCTGCAGGCAACCAGAGAAAACACTCATCAGTGTTTGTGTTAAATGTTTGAGATTAGTGTGTGTGATATTTACACCCATGGCAAAAAGACCTCAACAGATACTCTGTTTGGGGTCGCTTTATCGATCTGTTTTGAGTTTTCATGAATAAGGTCTGATAACATCTCCTGTGGGCATTACTCCCGTCCAACCTTAGGCTGTTTTAACAGGTGAAACTTTAACACTTAAAGGTAATTTAGGAATTTGAACAAAAAGCACAAAATTGTTAAAAAAACAAGCCGTACTGTCCGGTTAATAAACTCTACAGCCGTTAGAAATTAGACAGGCCAATATTGTAAAATAATAAAAATGTCTTACTAGTTTTCGTTATTCAAATAATACTTTTTAAACATCACTCACGTTGGTTTTCTTGCCCTCTTCTCCAATTACTGTCATTACGCTCATCTTGTCGCCGCCAAGTGAAGAAAACTAAGAGAAATTAGCGGTGTAGACACTTTCTCCGTAGCATGTTATTGAAAAACTCTCCTTCACACGACAGAAAGCGGGAGTAGAGGAGAGCAGACAGACACCTGATCCAGTCTGTGTACCTCTCCGTCTGTCGCTGTGTCAATGCTGCCTTCACGGTCTGCCTGGGTGTGGGAAACGTAGCAGACCTATGGGTCTGCATCGCAGTTACACAACAGACCCATGTTTTACTTACATGACATGTTGGGCCCAAAAACAACAAATAAGCACAGTTATGCCGGTCTACTTTAGGTTATTTTTTTTTACGTTTTTCCTCTCCTTTTGGCTTTTTTCGTATTACACATGAACATTGCAGAGAAAAATATTACTGATCGCAGTATTTCAGCGATGAAGAGTAACTAAAAGTAGGATCATGTTGTATAATTGAATATTAAAATAAAATATAACAACCTAACCAATTATTTTCCAACTGATTACAAGAAATTGACTGAAATGGTGACTGAGACCGAAATATACTACAGCAGGTTGTTGAAGCCAAAGTACTTTATTTGTAAAATGTGAACTAAACTGTGAGGAGGAGGGGAAAACAATCTGAAACAAACTGAGGACGTAGAACAACAGCGCAGACACGACGAGACAGTCAGGATCTAACCAAGATCCTGACAACAGATTCATAAAATTATACAAACAGCAAATACAGAAAACCCACCAACTTATTGGGTACCGAAAAGATATGTATGGGGTATCTATATTGGGTATAGCATCATTTTCACGGGGATAAAGGTGCATTAGGAAATGGTCCTTGTTACCCTTTAATACAGTCCAGTACCCACAAGAAATTAATTTTTATAATAGGTACTCTTCAACTGTCAGTGACGGAATCTGAGAATAAGCCAGAAAATCACCTTGTGTGATTTTTAAGTGATTCATTTGCTTTTCATTGCATGACATAAATATTCGATACATCCGAAAAACAAAAGTTAATATTTGGTACAGAAACCTTTGTTTGCAATTACAGATATCAGACTTTTCCTGTAGTTCTTGACCAGGTTTGCAGACACTGCAGCAGGGATTCTGGACCACTACGCCATTTAGATCTTCTCCAGATCTTTCAGGTTTCGGGCTGTTGTTGGGCAATACGGACTTTCAGCTCCCTCCAAAGATTTTCGATTGGGTTCAGGTCTGGAGACTGGATAGGCCACTCCAGGGCCTTTAGATGCTTGTTACGGAGCCACACCTTCGTTGTCCTGGCTGTGTGCTTTGGGTCGTTGTCATGCTGGAAGACTCAGCCACGACCCGTCTTCAATGCCCTTACTGAGGGAAGGAGGTTGTTGGCTAAGATTTCTTGATACATGGCCCCATCCATCCTCCCCTCAATTCGGTGCAGTCGTACTGTCCCCTTTGCAGAAAAGCATCCCCAAAAAATTATGTGTTCACCTCCATGCTTCACGGTAGGGATGGTGTTCTTGGGGCTGTACTCAACCTTCTTCCTCCACACACCGTGAGTTGAGTTTAGACCAAAAAGCTATATTTTTGTCTCATTAGACCACATGACCTTCTCCCATTCCTCCCTTAGATCATCCAGATTATCATTGACAAATTTCAGACGGGCCTGGACATGTGCTGGCTTGAGCAGGGGGATCTTGCGTGTGCTGCAGGATTTTAATCCATGGTGGCATAGTCTGTTACTAATGGTCTTCTTTGAGACTGTGGTCCCAGCTCCTTTCAGGTCATTGTCTAGGTCCTGCCGTGTGGTTCTGGGCTGATAACTCACCTTCCTCATGATCACTGATGTCCCTCGAGGTGAGATCTTGCATGGAGCCCCAGATCGAGGGAGATTGACCGTCATTTTGAACTTCTTCTATTTTCTTATAACTGCACCAACAGTTGTTGCCTTCTCATCAAGCTGCTTGGCTATTTTCTTGTAGCCCATCAAAGCCTTGTGCAGGTCTACTATTGTATTCCTGATATCTTTACAAAGCTCTCTGAACAGGGGGGGCTCTTAAAGAAGAACTAACAGTCCTGTGAGAGCTGGGACTGGTTGTTAAGTGATCAAATACTTATGTCATCCAGTAAAATGCAAATTAAATACTTAGGCTGGTTTAAATCTTATTTGTCTGACAGATTCCAGTTTGTTCATGTAAATGATAAATCATCTTTAAACTCCAGGGTTAATTGTGGAGTACCACAGGGTTCAGTACTTGGGCAATTCTCTTTACTATATATATGCTTCCAATAGGTAAAATTATCAGGCAGCATAGAATAAATTTTCACTGTTACGCTGATGACACTCAGCTTTACTTATCCATAAATCCTGATGAGCCCAACCAGTTAGATAGACTACAAGCATGTCTTGAAGACATAAAAACTTGGATGACTTTAAATTTTCTGCTTCTAAATTCAGACAAGACAGAAGTTGTCGTCTTTGGACCGGAGTCTTTAAAAAAAGAAACTGCTTAGTCAATCACTTAACCTGGATGGCATTAAATGACCTCCGATAATAAAGTAAAAACCTTGGTGTTATTTTTGACCAGGACATGTCATTTAAATCCCATATTAAACAGGTTTCCAGGATTTCCTTCTTTCATCTCCGGAACATTGCCAAAATTAGAAATATCCTGTCCAGGATTGATGCTGAAAAACTAGTCCATGCATTTGTTACTTCAAGGCTGGACTACTGTAATTCTTTACTATCAGGATGTCCACAAAATGCAGTTAAAAGCCTCCAGCTGATTCAAAATGCTGCAGCAAGAGTTCTGATGAAAATTAAAAAGAGAGACCATATTTCCCCTACTTTAGCTTCCCTTCATTGGCTCCCTGTTAAATCCAGAATAGAATTTAAAATTCTCCTCCTCACATATAAAGCCCTTAATGATTTAGCTCCATCATACATCAGAGAGCTGATTGTTCCATATGTTCCTAACAGAGCACTTTGTTCTCAGACTGCAGGTTTACTGGTGTTTCCTAAAGTCTCTAGAAGTAGAATGGGAGGCAGATCCTTTAGTTATCAGGCTCCTCTCCTGTGGAACCAGCTCCCAGTTTTAGTCCGTGAGGCGGACACCCTGTCTACTTTTAAGGCTAGGCCTTAAAACTTTCCTTTTGATAAAGCTTATAGTTAGAGTGGCTTAGGTTATCCTGAGCTATCTCTGTAGTTATGCTGCTATAGGCTTAGGCTGCTGGAGGACATAATGACCACTTTCACCCTCTTCGCTACTTTCTCACACTACTCTTCAATTTTGTATTATTTGCTGTTATTTCAGCTTTTAACTTTGTTCTCTCTCTTCTCTCTTCCTAGAAGCTACACCTGGCCTGACTCTGTGTCTACCTGTGACAACTGTCTAGAGAGGGGCATCGTCCGAGCTTCTGCTGGCAACAACCTGGTGCTCACCCTCTACCGATGATCCACATGGCCCTGTCTTTCAGTGTTTAACCCTTTCTCTCTCCTAGACATAGCTACTGACGGAGCTTTTACTGTAACTAACTCTATGTGGTCTCTTCAGACTCTAACATTGAAAACTGGCTCAGAGTTTATCTGTTCTTTCTTTCTAGGTGAAACGACTAAAGGAGCTACATCCATTAACATTTACCTTTTCCTTCCATAGAAAGTACTCCTGGATCAGTGCTTCTTTGTTCTCTTTGTGTCTCTGCTCTGTTCTCTCTAACCCCCAGTCGGTCGTGGGCAGATGGCCGCTCACACTGAGCCTGGTTCTGGTTCTGCTGGAGGTTTCTTCCTGTTAAAAGGGAGTTTTTCCTCTCCACTGTCGCTACATGCATGCTCAGTATGAGGGATTGCTGCAAAGTCAACGCCAGTGACTGTCCACTGTCTCTACATGCTCATCCAGGAGGAGTGAATGCTGCAAGTCACTGACTGGATGCAATCTGCTGGGTTTCCTTAGATAGACAAACTTTTTATCCAATTTGAATAAATAACAGAATCTGACTGCACTGTTCAATGATTTGGATTAATTGTAATGCATGTACCTGACTTTTGTGAAGTGCCTTGAGACACATGTGTTGTGAATTGGCGCTATATAAATAAACTGAATTGAAACTGAATTAAAGATTACACAATGTGATTTTCTGGATTTTTGTTTTAGATACCGTCACTCACAGTTAAAGAGTACCTATGATAAAAATTAAAGACTTTTAGATGCTTTGCAAGTGGGAAAACCTGCAAAATTGGCGCTGTATCAAATATTTGTTCTTCCCACTGTACGTATGTCAGGTTAGCCTGTGGAAGCAGAATTACATAAACAGATTTAAGCATCACATTTTACCTCTTGTATGTGTGAAAATGAATGGGATGGAAACATTGGTTGTAGCAACTGGTTTACGTAAGCAAGAGAAAACAGTGGTCTGATTAGCTCACCTAGACTTTATTGACTTATCCCTCCTAAAAATTGCTTTTCATCTGGTTGCCTCAGCAGTTCCATGCAGTGCGTTATTGGGCAGCAGGCTCAGCTCAGTTTTATTTAAGTATCCCTCAGGGTAAAATCTTTGTGGTTTAGCTGAAATTGGATGTCTTGCAAACACAAACACTGGATACTTTCTCTGTTAGAAAGGCTCATGATTGTGATTGGACATGGACGTTTCTCAAAGCAGTTCTGTTAAATTAGAGTTTACGTTGTTGGTTTGAGCCTGGGTGGAATAAGGGTGCCACCTAGTGGTGAGATTGTTGTGGTATTAGAATGGCGCCGAGGAACGTATTTCAGTGCGTGGATGTTTGCAGCTGGTGCCGACTGTTCCCACTGTAGTTGATGTGCGTTCCTGACTTATTGTAAGTAATTCTTTATTAATCCCCAAAAGTGAATTAGTTCTGTGAATTAATGTAGTTTTGTCCGGTGATGTGTAGTAATGTCAATATTTAGGCTGTTGTTATTAGCATGCTGCACCTTGCTAACTTTTTATCCGTGAGCACATGCAGTGTAATTGGTGAGGTGCTTCAGTTCTTTGTTTTGCTATCTTGCTTTGCTTTTATCAGTAAATATTTTGAGTTTGATATTGCCTGCTTTATATGACGTCTAAGTCATATTACTTTATGGTAAAGTTAAATTATCTGTTGTGGATAAAGCACCTGCAGTGAGTTTATGACCAGCAGGTGTCACTGCTTTACGTTGTATCTAATAAGTATTCTGTAAGTGAATTAATATGGCTTAATTTTTGTTGTCATTTAGACCACATCCTTATGTCCACATCCTTCCATCTTCATCATGTCTGTACAGCTGCTCTAACTGCTAATTAAAGATTCGAAGAAAACTCGTTTTCGTCCTGGCCGTGGAACACTGGACCAGCTCTATACCCTCTACAGGGTACTCGAGGGCTCATGGGAGTTTGCCCAACCGGTTCACATGTGTTTTGTGGACCTGGAGAAAGCATTGGACTGTGTCCCTCGTGATGCCTTGTGGGGGGTGCTCCAGGAGTATGGAATCGGGGACCTTTATTAGGGCCCTTTATCCGGTCCCTGTACGAGCGGAGCAGGAGTTTGGTCCGCATTACCGGCACTAAGTCGGACCTGTTCCCGATGCATGTTGGACTCTGGCAGGGCTGCCCTTTGTCAACGGTCCTGTTCATAACTTTTATGGACAGGATTTCTAGACGCAGCCAAGGGCCGGAGGGGTTCTGGTTTGGGGACCAGTGGATTTCGTCTCTTCTTTTTGCAGATGACGTGGTCCTGCTGGCCCCCTCTAGCCAAGACCTACAGCATGCGCTGGGGCGGTTCGCAGCCAAGTGTGAAGCGGCTGGGATGACGATCAGCTCCTCCAAGTCAGAGGCCATGGTACTCAACCGGAAAAGGGTGGCTTGTCCTCTTCAGGTTGGAGGGGAGTTCCTGCCTCACGTGGAGGAGTTCAAGTATCTCGGGGTCTTGTTCACGAGTGAGGGAAGAATGGAGGGGGATATCGACAGATGGATCGGTGCTGCTGCCGCAGTAATGGGGGCACTGTGCCGGTCCGTTGTAGTGAAGAGAGAGCTGAGCCGAAAAGCGAAGCTCTCGATTTACCGGTCGGTCTACGTTCCTACCCTCACCTATGGCCATGAACTTTGGGTCATGACCGAAAGAACGAGATCCCGGATACAAGCGGCTGAAATGAGCTTCCTCCGTAGGGTGGCCGGGAACTCCCTTAGAGATAGGGTGAGGAGCTCGGCCATTCGGGAGGGGCTCGGAGTAGAGCCGCTGCTCCTCCACATCGAGAGGAGCCAGTTGAGGTGGCTCGGGTATCTATACCGGATGCCTCCTGGACGCCTTCCTCGGGAGGTGTTCCAGGGACGTCCCACCGGGAGGAGGCCCAGGGGACGGCCCAGGACATGCTGGACTGACTATGTCTCTTGGCTGGCCTGGGAACGCCTTGGGCTCCCCCCGGAGGAGCTGGAGGAGGTGTCTGGGGAGAGGGACGTCTGGGTTTCTCTGTTTAGTCTGCTGCCCCCACGACCCGGTTCCGGATAAGCGGAAGACGACGAGTACGAGAAAACTCTACCTCCAGTTTATGTCCTGACCGACACCCAGTGGCGAGTGTAATTCATCCTCCAGCTTTGCATTATTCTGTGGATCCTTATCTACACTCTCTGTGATATCTTCAATTCTCTGTCTTTGTTTGCACGGTGGCGTAGTTGGTAGCACTGTTGCCTTGCAGCAAGAAGGTCCTGGGTTCGATTCCCGGCCGGGGGTCTTTCTGCATGGAGTTTGCATGTTCTCCCCGTGCATGTGTGGGTTCTCACCGGGGACTCCGGCTTCCTCCCACAGTCCAAAGACATGCCTGTTAAGTTAATTGGTCTCTCTAAATTGCCCTTAGGTGTATGAATGAGTGTGTGCATGGTTGTTTGTGTGCACTGTGATGGACTGGCGACCTTTCCAGGGTGTACCCATAGACTGCTGGAGATAGGCACCAGCTCCCCCGTGACCCACTATGGAATAAGCGGTAGAAAATGACTGACTGACTGACTGTTTGCAGAACACATCCACAATTGAAGCTCATCAGCCTTTTCAAGGCAGTGTGCATCTTACCAAATGTCGTGCATTTGTTCCCTCAGAACATTTGAGCACCAGACAGAGGACAGCTACACCACACATAGTTTCTGAAATGATAGGAAACCTCCCAAATACTCTTAACAGTACACTGCAGGTATACACCACAGGTATTCAGTACGTATCACATTGATAGGAATGAAGTTCAGGTACCCAACTGGTAAGTAAACGGTAAGCACTCAATCCAGGTTTCCAGAAAATAACATTTAGGTAGATGTGTGGTAGCATGATAAATTCACTACTATAGGTACCCTATACAAGTACCCAGTAAGCACCCCATAGAAACCCACTGAAGAACCCTGTAGGCATCCTGTAAGCAGTGAGTGAGTACCAGGATTTATATTGTACTACAATCCCAAGAACACAGCAGAAAAATGGAAAAATTATTGATTCCTAACATCTGTGGATTTACGTCCTATTTGGGTTTTTGTTACAACCTCAGAAGACTCTTTCTTAAATAAATAAAGACCGTAATACCTTGATTTAAGACATATTTTAAAAGATCTGTAAGTAGCAAAATCGTTCATTTGTAATGCTTTTTTTAAAAAAGCTAAATCTTTTTATTTCAAGTTTAGCTTATCTAACCCAATGTTTTCATGTAGTTCTTTTTTAATGAGGCACTACCTGTTATTTTAACATTCTGTTGAATTAAAGCAGAATGCCCAGGCTACAGGCCTAATCACATGATGCAGGGAATAGATTCACGACAACGTCTTCAGTCTTGATCATTTCTAAGACTAAACTGTGTCTGACCTCAGGGGGGCTGATGGCGCCTCCATCCGGCAGACTTTTGGCGTTGGTGCTGCTGAACGACACCATTTTGTACTCAGACGCCTGTCTGATCTTCTTCCAGAGGGATCCCATCAGACGTCTCTCTTCATTTCGTCCTCTTTCCCACCATTGTCTTTATGAAAGCTTTACACCTTACAGTGCACATTACAGCACTTCTACTTCCTCTGCTCTGCAGCTAATTCTGTGTCAAACCTGCAAATAGGATAGAGAGCTGTTTAATAAGAGCCCTGCAGCATGTCAGGTGGCTCACTTGTCACCTCCCGTTAGGCCTTTGGATGAACTCGCTTATCTTCAGTGGCAAATGGCAGGAGATTTTCAGAAATACAGAATTTAACAGGGATTTTATCACTTAATAACGTAGATAAAAATATTAAAATAAACCAACGTTTCAGACGTTCAATCCAACAAGCGTGCTTTAACATCAAGTCCACAGTCATGTAAAAACTAGAGAACAATCACCCAACGACCATCCTTCATTATTCTTCCTCACACTGTGGGTGGCATCATGATATTCTGCTTTATGTCTTTGCTATAGCCTACAGTTTTTTATTATTCAAAGACATATTTTTACGGTGGCATCCACATAAAATGCAACACTTTCTCCATCACTGCAACACAATAAGTTATACATAAAGCACCTCCGCTTTTTGTGCAGAGCCATATGAGATGAATAAAAGGAACACATTCCTAAAGCGTATTTTTGAAGCCCAACCCAGAGTAAACATGCAAAGCTTTAGCTTAAATAAACATATTTAACTACAAAAGGGAGCTCTTTAAGGACACCTGATGACCTCTGTGTAAAACGGAGCTCTCTCTCACTGTAAATTCACTGCATTATAACACATGATCGTTTTCCTATTTAAACTAAAGATTCACTGCTCACTGGACGTGTAATGTAAAAAAAGACACGAGAAGCTATGAGAAGGGAAACCCATGGGAAAGTCAGGAGAAAGACAGGGTAGGCTGGAAGAGGTGGAGTCAGCTAATGGCTTGGTGTCTCCAGTAATTACAGTAAACCATCTGAGGATTACAGGCGCTGTGGAAAACTTGGTTGCAGCTAAGAGAATCCCACTGCTGGCTTGTTTGAAAAAGCTCTGCGACACTGTTGCCTTAACTAAAACAAAGGATATCAAACGGTTTTAATTCAGTCATTTGTGACAGTAGATATGTTTTTAATTGGATTTGAGTGACAGTTGCCGTGCATTTTTAAGGTAGTATTTGATAACTTGGGATAGACCTGCCTTGTTTTCTGTTATGTTTGGTTTGTGCTTTTCAGACACAACTTGAAGTGATTTTCCTCAGTAAAATTATTCATACCCCTTATATGTTTCTTGCACAGTTTGTCACGGTCAAAATTATACAAGTATTCAAAAGTTATTTTACAAATAAAAATCTACTTTGTAGAACTGTATTTTCTGTGATTACAGCTGCAAGTCCTACTATGTCTCTACCTGCTTTGCACATCTAGAGTGGATGGAAAGCATCATTAACAATGTTTCAAGTTTTTCCACAGATACTCAATTCTATTTCAGTCTGAACTTTAACTAGGCCATTCTAACACAATAATATGTTTTGATCTAAACCACTAGCAGCCCTGGCTGTATGTTTAGGGTTATTGTCCTACTGAACCTCCACTCCAGTCTCAAGTCTTTTTGAGTCTCTAAAAAGCTTCCTTCCAGGATTATATGTATGCAGTAAGCTACATCCATCCAGAAAACACCCCCACAGCATGATGCTACCACCATCATGTTTCACAGTGGGGATAGTGTGTGAACCATGCATAGAGGGTTTTGCATGTTGGCCAAAACATTCAATTTTGGTCTCACCTGTCCAAGCAACTCCTTCCACACATCAGATGTATCCTCTGCATGTCTAATGGCAATCTGGATTTATAATGGTTTGCTTTTAAGAACTGATTACTTATTGCCACTCTTCATTGAAGTCCAGATTTGTGAAGTGCATGACTGGTAATTATCCTGTCAACAGATTATCCCACCTGACCTGTGGATCGTTGCAGATCCTCCAGATATACGATGGGCCTCTTGTTAATTAGGTACAAGTAGCTCGCTTAAATCAAATGTTCTATCACAGAAAATCCCAATGAAAGACAGTGACGAAAAAGGTTCAAGGCATATAAATAATTTTATAAGGTGCTTTAAATTAAAGCCTTCATGACTTTACACCAAACCTGGGTTCATGTACTAATGCACATATTTCAGATACTGAATACCTTTAATTTAATTCCTAAAGACAGACGTTCTGTAAAATACATTTTGACACAATCCAGCAGGCTCTGTGATATGTAACAGCAGGAGAAGAGACAGCTGTGAGACCTGAAACCTGCAGGGTTGCGTCTTGATCTTTTATTCCCTGTATCACTGTAAAGATGAGAACCTGCCTCTGGTTGGGTATATTTCCCACTTTATCCTGAGCCGGTTAGGTCTGCTGTCAGTCTATAAAAGATTGTTGGAGAACTTTTTTTAATACATGCAGTTATTTTCTCTTCACTTCTGTTTAAAAAATGTTTTCAATCATTTTTCATATATTTTTTAAAAGGGACAGAACCAACTTTCTGCTCTTGAGAAAGAAGCACATTGACATTGGTAAAAATTAAAATATAGTGTTGGAAAAACTGCAAGTGCACTCTTGCTAATTTTAGAGTATTAAGGAAGGAAAGTAACAGTGAGGTGTTAATAAAATACACAAGATTGATTATTATAAGATGCGACCTCCTCTAATGGTAGCAGTTTGCTGCCCTGAATTATACAAGCAATGCCAAGATGGAAAGACATCAGCAATGACCTTAGAGCAGTGATTGTTGCTGCCCATCAGTCTGTGAGGGGTTTGTAAAGGCATTTCCAAACAATCTGAAATTCATAATTCTACTTTGACAAAGATTAATCACAAGAGGAGAACAATAATCTTCCCAGGAGTGGAGGGGTGAGGGTTGCTTTACAGCCACAGAACCTGGGCAACCGGCAGTCATTGAATTGACCATGAAAATATCTGTGCACCAAAACTTTTTAGTATCAATTCTGGGGCTTTCTGTCAGACAGCTTAAGCTTTGTCCAAACTGAGTGATCGGCGGCACAAAGATCCCAAACACAGCTGCAAATCTACAACAAAATGGCTGAAAAAGAAATGAATCAAGTTGTTGCAGTGGCCCAGTCAAAGTCCAGAACTCAGCTCTATTAAAGCAGTGTAATGGGATCTCAAGAGAGCTGTGCTCTTAAATAATTGTACATGTTCCCAGCGCAAACATGCCAAAATGCATTGGAAACCGATAAATCCCACAGAGATCCTACTGATAACATTTTCTTTATTTCACACAAGGTTCAAAAACTTTGGTTAAAGTTCCTTTAAGAAAAATCAAGTTTACCAACTCATGAAAAACACATTTTAATTTAATAGCATTCTTACACATGATCCTATAATAACAGCATCATGAGAAAATCATAAACATTCATAACAGCTAGGTGCAAAAAAATTAAATAAAAATGTGCTTACAAAAGTGTCATAATGGGTCCTGCCACAGGAATGCACAGAGCAACATGCAGGCAAAGGCAAGCATGTGAAACACCATCTAAAATCATTACCGCAACTATAGAGACAGAATACGAATGCCGCAATGACATGACAGCAAGTCAAACCGTGAAGCTCAATGTAAGGCGTCAGTAAAGACACAGTATGTACATAAACATATGTACAGTAACTTAATATTTTTACAGTTTCAAACAGACCATTACGCACAATTACTGTGAGCATTAAAGTCATTCATTTGGTGGCTTTAATGATGCATTTGATCCTTTGTTTGTCCCGGATGAAATGACAACACCATATAAATCCAATGATTACAAAACAAAACTAGATTAGGTGTGACGCTTTGAATTTATTGCGGATTTTTCTCTAACCAACAAACCGTTAAAATCATACATACTGGCTCAGATATATTCATATATAGCACCGACATACTGTATTATATCCACTCTTCCTGGTAGAATTGGAGGAGTTAAATTAAAATCTGTTTCCTGACACAAACTCTGCTTTTATTGGCCGTCCTTAAGATCGAGGATAGGGTTTTGAGAAGGTCATTCCAGAAGCTCATTGTTCACCTTGTTCATTAAAAACCAGTTTGATGTGTCTTAGGGATCATTGTCCTATCAACACCCAACTGTGTCCAAGTTTACATAATCTGACAGAAACTGTCCCCCTTTACATGAAAGAAAATGTGTCCAGCCATGGAAAAAAAACAGCGGCGCATCTCCAAAGCTGGAGTGGCTTCTTCATGATTTTATCTCGCAGATTTTCACAAAAAAATTAAAATCATAAACTTTCTGAAGGAAAGCCTTTCTTTTCAGGACTTGTGCCACGCTGACGTGTTGCTGCTTTTCTTTTGGCAGCTCACAAGTTGGGTATAATTATCAGAAACATCCCAAGATCCGTAGTGCTGGAAATAATTGCAATATTAAGCAAGTCACTAAAGGAGCACAACATAAAATTTGTCATTCAGAGTCAGTTTTTCAGAAATGGACTCAATCTGACATAAACAGAGGATCTAATGTTCTACCAGATGTCTGTGAACACATCACCATCCGGAACTAGAATGGCAGTAATGGGTAATCCATTTTATGTGTGTTGGGGATGTATTCATTGACATCAATACACACAAGTTAAGATTCTGAAATTTCCTCTGAATTTGGCTCTCCGGGTCTGTTTGGTGTTGTTCTGTAGGTTCTTTCAACTATTTCATTGAAGTTCCAGTGCCTACTTTATAATCTGTGTCATTGTCAAGCACGGCGGTGGAAGCCTCACGCTGAGTGTCTGTTTTTGCTGACAGTGGTTCTGATGCCTGTATAATGAAAGAGGAGGACTAATGGGGAAAGCTTGGACACAATTGGATGATTTAATAGGACGATGATCCCAAACACCTAAATTGGGTTTGGAATGGCTAAAGCAGGCTGATGTTAGGCTTCTGGAACAGACCAGGTTTCAAACAGATTATTAATTGGTGGACTTTGGTTAAAAGTCAGAACCAGGCCCGAGACCAAGACCCTTTTAAATGGCTACAAAAGCAAAAATGTATGTATTGTATTGTCGTGCATTCTGTAGAAAAAAGGTTTAAACAAAGCAATAAAGCCAAAAAATTATGACATTCAATGCAATGATGAGTGTGTGTAAACTTCTAAATATTTCATTTGTGGATGAATATAATTATTTGTGGCTAAGAGCTGTATTTGTGGTTAGTGATAAAAACTTATACATTTAGATGTTTATTTGCTGCTGCATGTCCATCTGATTGTCTTTAGGAACAGGTAACAGACCGTAAAAAAGAAGAAAAGTTCACATTAAACACAAAGACATGCGTGGAGCTGCAAACGAAGAATATAAGTTATCATGCAAGAGTTCATATATAAAACTTACGGGGCTCTTTTTGGTTGAGAAGTAAAACTGACCCAAACACATAGCAGAGTCGCTCTTTTTAAAAACATGCTGCGAATCTTTAAAAACCAAGACAGATAAAAGACATTTCCAAAGGAATCATAATCACAGCAGAGTGTAAAAGTCAGAAAAATCTGATAAATCTGTTCAACCTGCTACTGCAAAATAGAAGATCTTCACAGGTGAGCCACTGATGCCCTGAGATCTCTGCTTTCCCTCTTGTCCTTTTTTCGCTATCAGGTGTTTATTTGTGGTCGTCTCCTGCTCAGGATGGAGGGTTTTTACTGCCATCATAGAAACCGTCCTCCTCATCGGAGCTTAACGTGGACAAGCTCAGAGCTGTGCGATGAGTCTGCTGCAACTTGCGCCTGAGAGAATGCAAACAACAGAAAGAAAAATCAATCAACACCGGTGTAAGTTTCAGCTTACTGGGTCTAGTTATTAGAGAGGGCCATCTAGTGTATAGCAGTTTTTAAAATCTTTGCTGTACAATTGAGCCCTACTTCAGGTCATTGTCCAGCGCTGTGACTTTGGCCTGGAGTGCTTCCTGGAGCTCCTGCTGTTCCTCCAGGTCTCTGAGGACCTTACGGCGGACTCCCTCCAAGCGCTCCACCTCCAACTCGCTCTCGTCCAGCTGCCGCTTCAGGGCTTTAACACGAAGGGTCAGCTGGGAGGGGGAAGAGGAAGGGGGTTAAAGGGGAACAGAGGAGGTTAAAGGTGAAGATGTGGGCGGCTGGGGAGGACATGAACAGTAGGGGCACGGTTAAGGTGTCAGTGGGTTGGGATTGATGAGGGAGAAACTGCGGCTGTAGATGATGTGGTAGCAGAAATGTGTAAAACCACGACAGGTCAGGGGTCATTCTGGTGACTGAGGAAGGTTGGGGTTGGGTTAGGAGGAGAGTAGAAAGTTAAAAGTTTATTTTACTTCTTTTAAATTTATAAGAAGCAATGCTTTCTTGTAATCTTTTAAAGTGATCTCCATCAACATTTCCAAAAGCCGTGGTCTGAGGGTCTGTTCAAGTTTTTCAGGGAGACCTTGGCTGTTTTTTCCACTAATTTTTCCCTAATATTGCGCCCGACCAAAAAAAAAAAAAAAAACAACCAAACGAACAAAAACCCTGACCTTGATAAAAACAAGGAAAATGACCTAGTTAAAGTTTTGGAAATAACAAAAATTATCTGCAATAGATGACCAATATCTTAAAGTCTAGTCTTTAAGAAACAACAAACCTTTCCCAGAGGACCTAGGAGATGCTTTATTCATTTGAGATTTCAGCTATTTGCTCTTTGACATGATTTTATAGCAGCTAAATTACAGTTTAGGTTTAGTAATTTCTTTTATTTTTTCATAAATTTAATCCAACAAGTAGAAAAAAAGTTTTGTGTCTGTGACAGAATGCAATTAGCAGGATTAAAGAAATATTGAGGAAGCAGTGAAAGGCCACAAAAAAAAACTTGAAAGACATTTTAAAACAAGAAGGTTTGCGAATCAAATTCTCTTTATATTATAAGAAAGGGAGTCTCCTTGGAATAAAATGTGAGGAAATTAAAGATTACTCAAAGCCTTTGCACTGTATTGTGGAATGTTAATAAAAATGATGAATTACAACACAAATTAAAACTAAATTTGTTCAATAGGTTGCAAGTCAGAGCCAAAAACTGAAGCAAAATACAAATATCAGATTTTACTACTGCATATCTGCCTTGTGTTTCTGGGGCATACCGCCTTTCCACGCATAAATCTTTATAACATAAATCATTTAAGCTCCAGCTTAACCAGGCTGTAACAGTCCGTGGCATGAATGTCCCAACTTGGAGACACCACTTATACCACACATACAACATTTCTATAAAATCTAATTAAGATTCACTCAACTCGGCATATTAAATGTTTACAGCGACTGAAAGAGCAGGGGACTTGGCCTTATTTTCTGATTATTTCAGATATAAAAACACTAATTTCCACTTAGAGGCACTCATAAACTATCTACAGAGCACTGACGTTTTAGCCCAAGATGGTCAGGTTATCATAGCATTGAAAATGATGTTGATATCGCAGCAATAGAAACCTATTCTGTCCTAACAGAGTAACAGACAGTAAATTTTACACCCTACAACCAAACACATAAAATATACAGAACTATGTGATAGGACAAAATGCTCTATTTACTATGTACAATGTATTTCCTTTTAGAACATGACTTTAGATATGCCAACATCCATGGGAAGATGAGAAAGAGTGTGAAAGCAGCCTAATATTGGATTTAAACAGTTGAATCAAGTTTTTTTAATCTATTATTTACTCATCAAACACATAATTACTTCCACCAAGGAGGTTATGTTTTTTCAATTGAGTCCGTTTGTCTGTCTTGGCAACTTTACAGAAAACCCTACAGATGTATTCTTATGAATTATTTTATCAGAGGTGTGTCTATGCGTCAGTGACCTTAAAAGTATGAAGTTTCTGACTGTCTTGTTTAATTTGCATCCAAACCTGAATATTTACCTGATCCCGCTGCTCAATATGCTGGCTTCTCTCCTGGTCTAATGTGGCGTTCAGCTCTTTCAGTTTTCTCTCCATTCGTCTCAGGGACGCCTGGATACTCGTCTTCTCCCTATAAAAAGGCAAATGACAAATGGTTCAAACCCCAATTTGGGTATGGACCTTAAAATGTGGTTTGCTAAAGGATTCTTTGCGGTTTATTAGTGTATTGTATTGATATTATACAGGAAGTGTGGGGATTTTTTACGGGTGAGGAGTCCAGGAGTTCGAAAAACTGTTCACGATCCCTAAAAAAGCAAATGAATTTAAATTTAAATTATTAACTTGTAATAAAAGGATAGACTGAATGTTATAATGGGGGTCTCCTCTGTTAAAGTGTTTAACAAACTGTAATGCTAACTTTGTTGCTTCAAATATTTTGTTACTGACCACAGTTTCTCGATTCTGTTAGTGGCATTGAAAATGACATTAAATGTTTAAAAACATAAAACAGATGTTGATGTCCGACAAAGATAACCTGAGCAAATACAAACCGCAGTTTTCAAATGAAGATTTCATTTAGGACCAGGCTGTAAAAGTCTTACAAACCAACCTGGCCCTATGTAAAAATGTCCTTTTCTACTTTGTTTCCACATCTTGTATAAATGCAGCAGAAAATTATTGTGAGAAAGAAGTCCTGAACTTTCAAAATCACCGTTTTTGGTTCATTGGTGACGACGTCGTAATCAGAGATTTTTTAAAAATGATGAGATAGCAGCCTACTTCATGGTTACCAACCATCGCTATCTGCGCTAGAAATTACCACCGCAGAGACGTTTCTATTTTTTTTTTTCCATATTTTTCTTATTTTATCTTTTATCTGTCATCCTTTAAATCACAAACATAAACTCAAGAAGGTATGACTGACATGAAATAGTGAAGAAAAAACAAGCAGCAACTGTTTTGGGAGGATCTTCATCAGGCTTTGTTGGCTTTTCCTGTTTTTTACTGTAAACTTTATCGCCCTCTACTGGCACAGCATTGATCTTACAGCTTTTTGAACTCATTTTCTCCCTGTTTAAAAATGAAGAAAAAATATCAATTAAATAAATAGAGTAAATAGAGTTGGGTGAATTTTGTGCTGCTGTTGACATTTAGGACCGAATGTGTCTTATCAGAAGCTTTTTCCGTTTAGGGCATCTCTTTTGTTCTGTTTTGTTTGTTTTAGTTTCGTACAGTTTGACATTTTGGTGAATTATTTTTAAGAAATTAAAGAGATTAATTAAACTAAGATGCTGATGATGATTACACTGCATCAATCATTCATTTGTTGAAAGGCAAAAAAATCAAGAATCAAGAATGCATTAAGTCATTAAAATGAACTTGTTAATATAAATTATTTCCTGTTCTCATTCATTCATTCACTCACCTATTTATCTGGTAATTTATTCATTCGCTTCCTTATTTTTACTCTTTAACTACAATGTTTATGATTTATTTTTTATTCCATTTGTTTCCCTTCATCTTGAAATATTTTCTACCATCCACCCAACTTTCTCCACTCATGAGTGGCATCTAAGCTTCAGCTAAGGTTGGTTCTAAGGAACTAGCAGTTGCAGTATTTGTACCTGCCTTGCAACACTTGTGAATAAATAAAAATGATAACTTATTAACTTGATATGTTGTTAATTGTGATTTTCTTGTTAACAGCTCGAAGCTGTGTCCTTTACTAGTTTGTTCTGAGCTTTTACTTTGTTACAAACACAGTTTATAGATCTTAAATTGGTAATCTCCGATCCATTAGTTTTTTCTGACTATGTTGCTACACAAAAACAAACCATTACTTTAAGAGTTCATATACAGTTATGTAAACTGATTGAAGTAGTCTCCTAGGAATCAGATGACATATAAGGATGAGAAGTATTATTTTTGACCTGTTAGTTTAAGTTGTACCTTTCTTCACTGCGGAGTCTCTCCTCCAGCTCCTGGATCTTGTTTTCCAGCAGGGTGATTCCAGCTGTGGGTCGGGTCTGTCCTTCCATGTCAGCCAGGCGTGACTTCAGCTCCTTTACCTGTGAGGAGAAGAATATCATCATTAAAACAGCCCTGTTTGAAAAAAACTGTTAATAAGCCCTGAGAAGATCTGGGGGTACCTGTCTCTCTATAGTGCTCTTGTCCATTTCCAGGTCATGTCTCTCTGAGCGCTCCTGCATCAGCTCTGAGCGAAGCTGGTCCACCTGAGTGGAGAGAAATGTAAACAATCAGCAGCTAGTGTTAGTAGACTGTTCAGACCTCCATGCCTCCTGCTTATTTGCATGTATATTCAAATGTCATGCTGCACCTGATCTCTGCTTCTGGTTATGCGATCATTCAGCAGCTCCACACCACTCTTCTCTTCATCTAACTCGATCTCCAGCGCCTTGATTTTATCCTGTGAACAAGTTCAGACTTACAGGCAAGTCTATGCTTCGTCTCAAACACATCTACTCATTATTTTAGGTGTGAACACCAGCTGTTCAACAATTCACGTAGCCCTGATTTACTCCCATCTAACTTTAGACTCCACCTGTCATGACCTTTGACCACAGAAGTCTCACCTCCAGGCCCCGGATCTCCCGGCTGCGGTCAGAGTGCGAGTTCCTCTCGGATTCCAGCTCATTCTCCAAGTGTTTTAGCCGGTTGTTCAGTAGATCTCTCTCCAGCTGAGCGCTGTCTCTCTCCTCGCTGCACGTCAGCAGCTCCTTCTTGAGACGGGAAACCTGGAAAAGCGAATCAAAATTTTGTTATTTGTGAAATCTTGCAGGATTCTCATATTATATGATTCCCCGAAGCTGACATAAAAGGTTTATTTGTTCTTCTAGTGTTGAGTAATTTATGATCTAGAGTTCACACTAGGTTGCCCTAATTGGAGTTTGAACCCACTGGATCCAAAGCACAGCACCTTTAACCACTGTGCAAACCCTCCAACTTTTTTTGTCCCCAATGAAAATCTACTAATGAATGTAGGAACACAATGTTCAAAAGAAGTACCAGGAGAAAACAGCATGGAAAGACAAACCTCTGCAAGCTTTGCAAAAATGATACTGAGACAGTCCAACACAACAGCTGGGTGCAAGATACTGACAGGTGAAGCAGGCTCCGGTTCCAAAACCGAACCGATAAACAGATGATGCCTAACCAACTTGACAATGAAGAAAACAATGAAGTACAGATATATGTAGAAATCTCAAGTGACAGTTCCATCAAAAAGACGGAAAATGAGAAGTTCAAGAAAAAACAAGGGCTCAAAGAGCAAATAGAGAACTTATGGAGAGTCAAAGTCTCGGTGCCAATGGTCATTGGAGCTTCAACCCCAAACTAGGGAAGAGGCTACAGTAGATTGCAGGAACAACCTCTGAGATCTCCGACCAGAAAGGTACAGTCATAGGAACAGCTCCCGGGCCTCTGGTAGAGGGCCTGAGCTTGAAGTGGAAAGCCCGAGTTAAAAGTGTTTTTTTTTAGTTGATGAGAAAAGGACATATTGTGGTAGAATCTCCTTCAGAAGTGAGCCGAATTTCATGTTGCCTTTATTGGTATAAACAATATAAAAAACATGTAAAGAATCAAAGAACAAAACCCAGCTAATTTAAGATAAAAAAGCAAAGAGAGCAAACGGAGAACAAGTATTTGATTTTGCAGGTTTTCCCACTTCAAAAGCATTTAGAAGTTTTTAATTTTTATCATTGGTACTCTTCAACTGTGAGTGACGGAATCTAAAACAAAAATAAATAAAAAAATTACATTGTTTGAATTTAAAGTAATAATTTGCATTTTATTGCATGACATAAATATTTGATCACCTAACAACCAGTAAGAATCCCAGCTCTCACAGGCCTGTTCTCTGCTCATTACCCATCAAATACTTTTTCTCCCCACTGTAACTAGTTTATCACTGGCAAAATGTGAGGCATCATTATCAATATGAAAAATTTCAATTAAACAGCAACAAGAACTGGTCTGGTCAGTACTCAATAATTTAGTGTGTTAAGTAGACACCGCTGGCTGTCTAGGTGGTGTCCAGAAAACAACGTGGGTTACATTGATAACTGGCGAACATTTGGGGAAAAACCTGGTCTGA
Organism: Crenichthys baileyi; assembly: GCA_036173005.1. Classification (NCBI taxonomy): domain Eukaryota; kingdom Metazoa; phylum Chordata; class Actinopteri; order Cyprinodontiformes; family Goodeidae; genus Crenichthys; species Crenichthys baileyi. Next base: position 123,702 of record JAHHUM010000144.1, on the reverse strand, counting down.
TCCGGAGAGACGGCATTCATCCCACTTTGGATGGAGCAGCTCTTCTTTCTAGGAATCTGGGACTTTTTATTAGTTCTCCAAAAACTCTGACAACACAGGGTTCAGACCAGGAAGCAGGGTCATAGTTTTCACACTCCTCTCTGCAGCTTCTGTACTGCTACCCCCCCATTACCCTATTTTAAGACAGTGTCTCGCCCACGGCCAAACTTAAAAATAGATTAAAAAATTATAAAAAGGGGGAGGAAATCGGGAAAATCTCATTAAAAAAATTGTAGCAACCCATCTTTCGTTCGTTTTATTGATTAGTCCCAGACCAATCAATAGCTACAACTCTTTTTTGAATATTTAATCCTTATTTTTTCCCTCAACCCCAAATTGCAAAAGCCAAAAACCACTTATGTTTGTTGTTTTTTTCGTCCACCAGGCCCCTTACTCTAAATTTTTAAAATCAGTTTTCAGACCTTTTTCTGATTTAGTGTTTAAAATTACAGATAAAGTTATTATAGTGGGGGTTTTTAACATTCATGTTTGGGGAACACTGAAAGTGATAGCTTAAATATAGCCTTTAATGCTATCTTAGACTCAATTGGCTTATGCTCAAAACATTAACAAACCTACCCACCTTTGTCCTTATATTCTCTGGACCTTGTGCTGACATATGGCATGAGTTGAAAAGGACATAACAGTATTTTCTCGTAAACCCTGTCCCTGTCTGACCATTTTTTAATAACCTTTGAGTTTTAATGTAACCGGGTACTCCCCACCTGAAAGAAAATTTTCATTATTAATTAGATCATTATCAGACGATGCGGGGGTAAAAACCCTTTTAAAGAATCTGTTTTCCACTTTTAATTTTCCTTATTATCACAGAAAAACACAGTGGAGGGCAAAAAATTCTGTTTCTGCCCTTCACAAATTGATTTTCTTTGTTCAGTGTTACTTTATCATTGCGTGATGCATTAGACAATGCAGCCCCCTTGAAAAAAAAATGTAATTGTTCATAGGAGGCAGGCTCCCTGGTTTTTTAATTCAGAGCTGCGTACTTTAAAGTACAATGTTAGAAAAATTTGGGGGAAAATGGCGCTCTTTCAAACACCTAAAGGATTCCTACTTAATCTGGAAAATAGCCTACTGTTTTTATAAAAAGACACTTCACCAAGCTAGAACAGCTTATTTCTCATCATTAAAAGAAGAGAACAAGAATAATCCTAATGGGTTTTTCTTTAGTAAAGTTGCTAAACTTACACAGCTGTAATTAAACCTTTGCTTAAAAAAACCTTCGCTTTATCGAGCTGACTTAAAAAAATTACAGACCTATATCCAATCTTCCACTTCTTATCTAAAATCTTGAGAAATAGTTGCTAATCAAATGTGTGAGCATTTACAAAGCAATGACCTGTTTGAAGAGTTTCAGTCAGGCTTCAGAGCTCATCATAGCACTGAAAAAATCTCTGCTGAAAGTCACTAATTTATATTCTTTTTAGCCTCAGATAATGGACTTGTGTCTGTACTGGTTTTGTTAGATCTCATTACTGCATTTGATACAGTGCCATCACAATATTTCTCAAAAAGGCTGGAAATTTTGTTAGGGGTGGTCAGGGGGGAACACGCGCTAGGCCCTTTTTTTAAATCTTTATCTGTCTGACAGATTCCAGTTTTTTTCACTTTTTAAATTTTTTAAATCATAATTTAAAAATCCAGGGTTAATTGTGGAGTAACCACAGGGTTTCAGTACTTTGGGGGCCCAAATTCTCTTTACTAAAATTTTATTTCTTCCAATAGGTAAAAAATTATCAGGCAGCATAGAAAAATTTTTCACTGTTTTCCTGATGAGCTTTTGTTGCATTTTTACTTCAAGGCTGGACTACTGTAATTCTTTACTACCAGGATGTCCACAAAAACAAGTTTTAAAAGCCTTCAGCTGATTCAAATGCTGCAGCAAGAGTTTTTGATGAAAATTAAAAAAAGGATCATATTTCTCCTATTTTAGCTTCCCTTCATTGGGTCCCTGTTTTTAAATCCAAGAATAAGGGAAATTTAAAATTCTCCTCCTCACATAAGAACCCCTTATTGATCTAGCTCCATCATATATCAGAGATTTTTTTGATTGTTCCCTTTTTTCCCCCTAAGGGGGCCCCTTTTTCTTTGGCTGAGGGTTTTACTTGTTTGTTTCCCCTAGAGCTCTCTAGAAGTAAAATGGGAGGCAGATCCTTTTTTCACTCCCTTCCCCCCCTTTCCCCGGAACCCCCCCTCCCAGTTTTTAGTCCGTGTGGGCCCGACCCCCCTTTCTTTTTTGGCTAGGCTTTAAAACTTTCCTTTTTTGGGGAATTTGGGGGGGTTTAAACGTTTTTTGCCTTCTTGTTTTTTTGAGCTATCTTCCTTATTTTCCCCCCTTCTTCTTCCTCCCCTTTTTTGGATGGAGTAAGGGGGGTCAGGGTTTTTTAAGCCTAAGCCCTTTTCCTTTTTTTTTCCCCCCAAACACCCCTCCATTTTCCCTCCCCCTTTTTTCCCCCCTTTTTCTTTTCCAATTTTTTTTGGTTTTAATTGGCCGGGCTTCGGGAGGAATCTCCAATCCTTGTGGTTTTTTTTTTTGTTATCCATGACCCCCCCTTTTAAAGTGGGACCCTTTTTTGGGTGTGCCTTTGAAACGACATTGTTGTAAAAAATTTTTCCCTTTAAACCCCTTTCTGACCTGAAACTTTTTGTGTAGTTATGCTGCTATAGGCTTAGGCTGCTGGAGGACATTATGACCACTTTCACCCTCTTCGCTAACCATTTCTCACACTACTCTCCAATTTTTTTTCCCATTATTTGCTGTTTTTCCCGAATTTTTAACTTTGTTCTTCTCCTTTTCTCTTCCTAGAAGGGTACACCTGGCCTGGCTCTGTGTTTTCTACCTGTGACACCCCTTTTTGGAAGGGGGGGAAAACGTCCACCCTTCTGCTCCACCCAAATTAATGCTCAACCCCTCTACCAATGATCCATATGGCCCTGTCTTTTATGTTTAACCCTTTCTCTCTCCTAGACATGGCGATTGACTGAGCTTTTTTCTGTAACTAACTCTATGTTCCCCTCTTCCCTACTCTAACCTTTTTTCTTTCTTTCTAGAGAAACGACTAAAGGAGACTGCATCCATTAACATTTACTTTCCTTTCCCCATAGAAAAAAACTCCTGGATCAGTGCTTCTTTGTTCTCTTTGTTTTCCTGCTCTGTTTTCTCTAACCCCCAGTCGGGCCGTGGCAGATGGCCGCTCCCCACCGACCGGTTCTGCTTGTAGGTTTCTTCCTGTTAAAAGGGGGTTTTTCCCCTCCACTGTCGCTACGCATGCTCAGTATGAAGGGTTGCCTTGCAAAGTCAACGCCAGTGACTGTCCACTGTCTCTACAAAGCTCATCCCGGAGGGGTTTACTGCTGCAAGTCACTGACTGGATGCAATCTGCTGGGTTTTTCCTTTTTGACAGAAAAACTTTTAATCCAATTTTTAATTAAATAACTAACTCTGACTGCCCTGTTCAATGGTTAGGACCTAATTGGAATGTATGTACCTGACTTTTGTGAAGTGCCTTGAGACGACATGTGTTGTGAATTGGCGCTATATAAATAAAACTGAAAAGAATTGAATTGAATAGAGTAAAAAATGATGCAATATAGAGGTAATCATGTCCTTCCAACAACAGTATTTGTTGGATAATATTTTCTTGCATTACATTTTTAAAGAAATAAATGTTTTAAATAAACATTAAAATGTACAGATTTTATGTAGAGTCCTCATATTTTTCATAAAAGGTTTAAACAACCAACAAAACAAATACCTGCACAAGCCTCTTAATGCAAATCTGCCTTTGGTTAAGAGAGATTGCTTGCAGACCTTAAAGGGCATATATCATCTTAGAGCTTAAAAAATTTAAAAACCTTAAACGTATAAAATGAATAAATCTAAATCTGCATTTCCATTGTTTTTAAAACAGAGTAGTAAGTTTGTTACATACCTAATTGACACAAAAAGAGCTTTTAGAGTTGCACAGTGGCATAAAGACAAAGACAAAAAAATGGTTAGTTTTCTTGAAGAAGTATATTGAATGGATCTTGAGCTGCGCACAGAAAAAGGATTAAGAGATTTCCATTAAAGTGAACAGTTACAGAGGAGGGATTTCTCTTTATAAACCAAAAAAAAAGTCTCTCTGTTGGAAACACATCTCCCCTTAGGATTATGAAAAAACAACAACATTTGAGTCAAGGACAGGAACAACCCAAACCTGAAGGAAGAGGATATAATGCAGTTTATGACTTTGGCTCGACCAGGGAGTCAACAGCCAGAACACACAAAGCCAGACAAAGTTGGTTAAGCTTTTATTTGTAAGCATAACGTTTTCAAGTAAGAAAGTACGCTCTTCTAGAACAATTTTTACTTTTTGTTTTCTTCGAGAGTACAAAAATAGCCTCAGAATAGCCTTTTGAGCACAGTGAAACCCTCAACAGTAAGTTTAAGGTAAAAACCTTAATGTTTGAAAGGGATCACATTTAAATTCTGCTTTAAACAGTTTCTGCCTCCCCATCTCGTATCTATTTGTTCTTACTCATTTCCAAATCTTTTACCAGTACTGTCCGATTTGATTGATTGGTTTTACTTTTATGGACTTTGCTTCATCTGCCAGAGAGGAGCAGATGTGTTTTGGGTTATGATTCCACATGTTCTTTTCTCTACTTAACCTAAAATAAGATCTGTCATTATTCACAACATTTACATTTCTTTAGTATGTTTTTGAAAACCTGAATGTACTTTTTTTTTTTTTACAAAATGATACTCAAAGGTATGTTCATCGGTGAATACATTTCTTTTGCCAGATGGTTTTCTTTTATGTGATTTCTACTAAAACAGGTTGTTCCTGACCTCTTCCTGCTGGGCCTTCAGGTTAGTCTGAGCCCTTTGAAGCTCAGCCAGCCTGTCCTTGTTGTTACGCTGTGCCTCCAGCAGGTCCTTCCTCGATCGCTCCCTGAATTCATCCAGCTGTGTCTGCAAGGTGGCCACCGACTGACGGGAATCTCCCATCATCATCTCCATCTGACAGCAGGAGGAGAAGAAATTAAGGCGCTGAAATCTTCTAAATGCATTAGAATCATAATTGAACCCCCCCCACACACTAACCTCCTTGTTAATCTTCTCCAGAGATCGGTCCAGCAGCCGTTTCTGCTCCTCCAGGTCGCTCTTGCCCCGTTTCAGCGCCTCCCTCTCCAAGTCTCTTTCCTCCAGCTGTCGGGTGAGTTCGTCCCGCTCTTTGCTCAGGCGGCTGGCACCTCTCTTGGCCTCCTCCAGCTGAGACTTCAGGGAGCGGTTCTCATCTTCCAGGGCTTCCAGCTCCTCCTCAGCATCAGAGCTGCATGGCACAATGGACTGAAGCCTTGTTTGCTAAACAAGAGAACAAAATACTTAAGACAGATGGATCTACAACAGTTCTTTGAAGAAACCTGCATAATATGAGCTACAACAACATTTAATTTCCCTTTGGGATTAATAAAGTATTTTTAATTGAATTGAATTACTGGTATAATAGAAACTAAAACAAGTATTAATTGCACATTTTTTTAAATATACATGGAGTGCCCTTAAGTTGCTATACTTCTAAATCACTTACTGCTGCAAGTGGCAATGCCTTGCAAAATTAGTCATAGCCTTTTAAGTTGTTTACATTTTCTGACGAAAAACCACGTATTTTATCAAGTTTTTATGTGGTACACCAACACAATGTGCAATTGTAAAGTGGACTGCATCAACCTAAACACACCATGCCCATTTTGAATAATGGTAATTGCAGCATCATGCTATGGAGATGTATCTCATCAGAATTAATAGGAAGATGGAGGGAGCTAAATAAAGGACAATTCAGGAAGAAGACCTGGCTGCAGAAGACTGGAGCAGAAAAGAACCCTAAACATATAGTCAGAGATTTGATTAAATAGTTTAGATGAAAGATATTCAGGTGTTAGAACGGCCCAGTCAAAGTACAGACCTAAATCTAGTTTAGAATATATGGCAACCAATTTATTTTCCTATTTTGCAAAGAAGAAAGGATAAAAATGTTCAGTCTCTTGACGTGCAAAGTTGTTAAAGCCAAACGCCCTTCACTAATTTCTTTCCATATTTTGACAGCCATTAACCCTTTTCCTCCCATTTCCCAACTATTTTCCACTTTGTGTTGGTCTATCACATAAAATCAAAATAAATAAACTCCTGTTTTTGGTTGTAATGTGACAAATTATGGAAAGGTTCAAGGGGATTGAATAGTTTTTCAAGGCTCCATAAAAATCTACTTCATTTACCTTACACTGAGAAATTTGAAGCACTTGCTCAGCAACAATAACAGGATTAAGACACGTTAATGCAACATGTTGCTTTTGAAATAAACATGGACAATGGCACACATCTTATGCAAATTTCTCTCAGAAGGATTATTATCTAAGCTTAGTTTTGTCTGGATATGATCTACTCCATGTTTTAAGGCTAAAAATAGAGCCCATGTAGGAGTTACTTATTTTGTTTCTCATACAACTATTTGGGTTTACATAATTTTGCATGCATGTCATTTTGTTTCTTGGTTGTATTAGTACCATCCGGGCCAGCCTCTCTTTAAGGCGAGTGTTTTCCTGCTGTAGCTCCTGGTTGGTGCCGCTGTCCACCACAGTCTTTCCTGCAGACGTAATAGTTGACTGCAGAGAGGAATGGGAAAAAGGTGGGAAAGAAAACAAGTTAAACTGCTACTTTTGAATATTTCTGCACTTTTTGGCACTTATTTCTTTTCTGTTTTGTAAAATATACAATGAAAGAGGCCCACTTTTCTATCCTTAAAAATCTTTATAACAATGGCATCATCAAACTCATCTGTCCACAGAAACTAGATGATGCTTCACCTCCTTTGCCCTCTCGAGGGCCTTTTCCAGCTCGGTTTTGTCTTTCTGAAATTGCTCCTTCAGCTTGCTAATCTCCGACAGAAGCTCAGCCTCCTTCTCTCTGCTCGCCTTCTTCAGGGCTTCAAGTGTCCTGGATTTCTCCTCTGTCTCACCCTTTTGTCTCTCCAGATCGGCATGGGTTCGCTTCAGATCGTCATGGCAACGCCGAAGCTCCTTGGGATATATAAATCAGAGACAGATAATGTGTTTGAGTAAAGAGGAAGGTGCCAAGGTGCATAACAATGTGTTTCACGTGAGCGATTTTGTGTGCATGAAAAAAAACGCATTTTGTTGAGCTGGGGAGAGATTTGAAAAAGCAAACAGCTTACTTTAAAACAAAAAAACAAACGAGACGAGTTCACCCACACAATGCAAATAACCATTTAGCTTCATGACTGCTGCCTGAATTACCTCTTTTAAAGAACTGGTATCGTCAGACACAGGCTTTTCCTTCTTCATGGAAAGCAATGATTTCTGAAGATCCTTTAGGGAGTCCTCAACCTTTTCCTTCTCCAAACGAGACTTCTTTAGTCTGTGGAAAAAAGGTGACGGGCGTTTATACAACGCTACATCCCATAAAGCTATTGGAAACATTTAAACAAACAGAATGGACCAATCAGCCAAAACATTAAACCCGACAGCAGAAAACAGTCACAATAAGATACAGATACAGCTTTAGCTATCAAAACATACCACTTTTTAAATTTTTATAAAATTAAAAACACACAGCATACAACAGATTTCAGTCTTTTTGTTTTATTAAACTAAGACGAAGCCAAAAAGGAAATGTCCCATGTAAAAAACTAAGCACAGCTTTGCTGTTTCCTTAGGATTTAGGAGAGATATAACAGCCAGGTAATGCTGGGCAAATGTACCTGATTAACTGATCCTAATTAGTGTAACTACCTATAAATGGCTGCTCTGGAGTTTACAGGTGTGTGTTAACACAATGCCTTGGTCGAAATAGATCAGCAGTAACTCCAGTAAAGTAATTGCTGCAACTTATCAATCTAGGAAGGGTTAAAAGGCTGTTTCCAAACAGAGTAAATTCCATCCATCTACAGCAAGAATGATTATTCACAAGTGGAAAACATTTAGGAGAACTGACAATCTTTCCAGGAGTGGACGTTCCAGCAACTTCACCCCAAGGCCCGATTTTGCAAAGCTCAGCGAAATTGGAAATATCCTAAGTTATCTTCCTTATACTATCCAGACCTCAGCTAGTGTGTTTAATTTCTTGGGAGCCCACATAGAAAAAAAATAAACTACTATTGCGTGCTTGGTAGAGGTGTCAGGTAAAACCCTCTTCTTTCTAATAAAATACTGCAAAACAATTTAGGTTTGCAAACTTGTGTGTGAATTAACTAAAAGACTTCAGGAGGATTGTCCTTTGGCAAATGAGATGAAATGTCCGATTAAAACAAACCACAGCATATGAACACAAACACCTCATATCAACACTCTAGCACGGTGGTGGAGGGGTCATGATATAGGCTTGTTTTGCAGCCACAGGACCTAGGCAAGCATTATATTCAAATATGAAGCCACCTATCTGACCGTTAAACCGTGGGCAGCAGGAGGAAAATTATGCCAAACAGCAGTACATTTCAAACAGAGTGGCCGAAAATTAAAATAATTGGGGTGTTTCAATGGCCTAGTCCATGTCCAGACCTTTACTTTGATGAAAAGCTTTGGACCTTTGGAGCAGAAATTAATGTCAAACCTATAGCAAAGCAAAGTTTTAAAGCAGTGTGGGCCAAAACCCATCCAGTAACAAGATAAAGCCATACAACAAAAAAGCTGAAATCATGGAGTTAGTTTCCAAACAGTTTTCCACTTTGGTTTCATCTTTATTTATTAAATAGTTATAGGGGCTGAATGTGAACACATACTGAGCATGTAAGAGCAGCTGTATACAACCCCAATTCCAATGAAGTTGGGATGTTGGTATATGCAAATGAAAACAGAATGCAATGATTTGCAAATCCTGTTCAACCTGCAATTAAATACACTCAGATAAAGGATTTAATATTTAAACTGATAAACCTTTTTTTTTGCAAATACTCATTCTGAATTTAATGCTTTCAACATTTTTCGAAAAAGCTGGGGCAAAGGCATGTTTACCACTGTGTTACATCACCTTTCCTTTTAACAACACTCAATGAGTGTTTGGAAACTGAGGGCACTGATATTTGCAGTTTTGTAGGAGGGATTCTTTCCCATTCTTGCTTGATGAACTTCAGTTGCTCAACAGCCTAGGGTCTCCGTTGTCATATTTATTCATAATGCACCACACATTTACAATGGGAGACAGGTCTGGACTGCAGGCAGGCCTGACTGAAGCCAGGCTGTTGTAACATGTACAGAATGTGGCTCGGCATCACCTTGAAATAAGCAGGACGTCCCTGAAAAAGACGTTGGTTGGATGGCAGCAGATGTTGCTCTAATGCCTGTATGTACATTGTAGCATTAATGATGCCTTCACAGATGTGCAAGTTACCCATACCATCACAGATGTTGGCTTTTGAACTTTGTGCTGATAACAACACAGAGTTTTTTTTCCTTTTTGGTCCGGAGGACAAGACGTCCATGATTTCCAAAAACAATTTGAAATGTGGACTCATCAGACCATAGCACACTTTTTCCACTTTGCGTCAGTCAATGTCAGATGAGCTCAAGCAAACAGAAGCAGCGGCGTTTCAGAGTGTACTCCATTGGAATTGGGGTTGTATTACAGATGTACTTGTTATCACTTTAAAAAGGGGTTTAAACTCTAACTTCTCCAGACAAAGTATTATTGAGTCACATTGGGACACAAGTTTGTCACAACAGGTCCAATTCCTAAAGATGCTGACTAGAGTAACCTGTACATCAAGTGAACAGCCAAGCACATAAAGCCTGCAGACTCCGTGTAATGGACCAGGTTCTGATGGGAGACTTTGGACCCATATGAGTCAAGCATTTTGGCATTCACTCCCCACCCTAACATTATGGTGGATCATCACTCTTCAGCACAGATGTAATCTCTAACTGTAGTGGCCTCTTTAAAATGATACTAGACAAAAACTTGAACATGTTACTCTAAACCTAAACCCAATCAGGCACAGGATGTGTTCACGATTTAAAGGACCTTCTGCTTCTAAGATCTATGTTTCTATCAGTAAAGGACACACAGTTAACAAACCAACATGCATGTCATATGTGTCACTCTCCACAAGCTAAATAGAAACATATGAATGATGAATGTTTTAATGCTGTGGCTGATTGTATTGAAACCAAACTTCAAACCCCCTTTAAAAGCACTGCATCCAAGGGTTTATCTTTTGTTATAAAACACAAATCCTCACATTAAATAGTTTTATAATCAACTAAGAAGTATAACAAATGTATTTAAAACTAACAAATGTTATAACAGAAAGGAAAGATTTGCATAAAAAAATGATTGGTCATGAATAAAAATGATTTATGAATCAACAAAGCTGTGTTTGAAGGCAGACTTCTCTGTAAAACGATTGGGTTTGTCATTGATATCAGCCTGCTGTTAGTAAGGGTTCGCTAATCTAATGATCAACACGGATACGGCGCTCTTCACACTTACTGGCAACCCTGGTAGAAAAAAGCCTTGTAAAAAATGTCACACTGAAAATGTTAGAAAACTCCAACCTTTTTATCTTGAGTGAGAAAAAAGGTTTACACAATCCAAGGCAACTTAATTGAAGCATTTTTTTAAATTTATTGTTTAGGTAATTTCTTTTAAAGTCGATCAGTGTCTGCAAACATTTAGATATGGGGTATAAAAATGATGTGACACAGAGGCCCATTTCTTTTAGCCACTCTTCAAAAAGGGAAAGACAAAAGAACATGGCATGCAAGGAATGGGGAATTCTGTTGATCTGCATGAGTAAGGCTTCGGCTATGAGAAAAAATGCTTTTACAGTCTTACCATCAAAAATGTAAATTTGCAGAGTTTGCTAAACTCTACTGGGAATCTAAACTGTTCCCTTGGGTCAGATTGAATTTTTCGACACTAAACGCTCAGATGTATCTGGGTTAAAATGAGGGGAAAGGCATCTAAAACTCACTCTTAGGTACAGTAAAGGATCCATGATGCCATGGGCCAGTTTTCCTCGGAAAGGCCCTGGGAACCCTGTTAGAGTGCATGGCACCACGAAATGTTTGAAATACCAGAGCAGTTCAAACAGAAATCAGGTGGCTTCTGCTGGAGAACTGAAATGATGGGTTATGACTGAATTTTTCAGGAAAACGATGATTCACCAGACACAAAAACAACGTTCTTTCATGGCCGTCTCAGTCCCCAGATCCAATTCAAATACAAACCACATGGGGCGAGATGAAAAGAGGACTTAGTGCTGGTCTTTATGCATAGAGGGTCTTACAAATTATTGACAGCTGGGGTACTGAGTCCTGTAGCATCAGGGATTTTGTTGAAAAAAACATTTATTGACTTGGTATTTTTACCTCTTGCTGAATAAATGAATTGAAATAAAAGCTTGTATTTTCTATTTTTTCAGTGTGGGACAAAAAATAAAATTTTTAGGGCTTTTTACACATTTCTACCATGGTTACAAAGTGTTGTGGGTGCTTAGCATCCGTTGTGACTTTCAGGGGATAGATGACGGGTTCTGATCAAAGTCGGGCTAAATCTACTCAAACCAAAACAAAAGCAGGACAGATTTTTCTCTCTCACGTTCTGCTGCTTGACTGTTCTCGATTCCTGCCAAATTAAAAATGAAGTCAAAGATAAACATGATTTTCAAAGGCCTGAACAAAATAAATACATGTTTTTTCTAATGTTTGATGCTTTGCTAAGATGGAAACAACTGTTCCTGCCAAGTAAAACTTATGTGATCACAGGTTTTGCTGCTCATTGTAATGGTAATTTAATGTCTGGTGTAATAATGCATCATCTTTGTTTTGAAGATATTGTAAAAATATTCCAACATCAGAACTGGTTATCTCAGCCAGATTTCTGTTGGAAAATCTTTATATAACGCCCTAAAATACAGTTAAAATTGGTTTGTCACCTTCTCACACTAAAAACATTAAATATCTCTGTTGTGCATTTATTGATTAGCATTCCATTTTGATTCAGAGACACTTACTCCTCTTTGGTGTTGTGCAGCTTCTGCGTGGTTGCCTCCAGCTCTGTCCTCCACCTCTCCCCCTGATCTCTGCTGCTCTCCAGCTCCTCCTCCAGCGTCAACAGGGAAACATTCACCTTCTCGCGCTCCACCTCAATCTGCTCCTGCGACTGATCACATTTAAAAAAAAAACAGATGCAAAAAAATCATGTATTTTTAGTTTTAATTGGGACATGTCGAGTTGAAGCTTTATTAGTATGCATTCTAAAAGAGTTATGCAAGAGGAATAACATCATGAGATAAACAAATGTGTTGTGGTGTCATTATAAACAGCAATCCAACTACTTTTATCCTGTTTCTGCCAAATAAATCAGCTCATCATAAAAAAAGATTCTTGCAGTCAGGCTGCAGCTTTCTCACCCTGCTCTTTAGTTGCTTTTTATGATACATCCGTTACCTTTTCTAGGATATCAGTATTAATCTATTTCTGCACATTTTCTCCATACTGCAAACTGCAGTTCTCCAAAAATACCCCACCAATAGAATCAGAAACTTTTATAAAAGAGAAAGTTTTCTAGTGCAATCAGAACTTGCAAAGATTTCTTCTCTCTCTGCTCTGACCTCAAGAGACCCAGATATCTGCGGTTTGAATGCTGTGTGCGAACAGATGCATTAAACAGAATGACGAGGAAAAAGCCTGGATGTATAACATGGCAGATGCAACATCAAAGCCAGATATATTAAGGGGATATATAATATCCCCTTAATAAGTCATGCAGACCATAGACTGCCTGACAGGTAGAACCTGACAGTTGTCTCTAACCACAGCACATGTGCAAAAAGATGATCTGAAACAGTTTTACACCAACACACACTGATGATATAACAGATCAAAATCTGTGCATTATTAATTGCGATTGCGGCGCTGAAGCTTTTCAGACACAATTTACTATTTTTAACCACAAACTAAGGACAGAAATCAGACCACCATGCGCTTATCTAGTTAACAAATGCTAGATGCTTTTTAAAGTTTGGCGATTAGCTCACTGCCTAAAAAACGTAAAATACAAGATTAGATACTTTGCTGTAAAACCCAAAAAAATGTCGCAGAAGTTAAGAGTGGGTATGGGGGGGAGGGACGGAGGGGGAGGGGGGGGGGGGGGGGCAATGAACACAAAGTCAATGCAACTGTGGCTGGGACGCTGTCAGAAATAAATACCGCTGGCAGAGGGGGAGTGTATTATTATTTAGGGGTATTGAATGTAGCTCATTAATTCTATTAAACTGTAATACTTAGTTCGGGGGGCCTCAGGCTGGTCACCAAGCACTGTTGCAGATACTTCTTGTCAGTGCATGAACAGTCAACTAAATATTTCTACACATGCTGGCCCGGGTTGCCTACGCTATTCTCGCCACCTAAGCCATGGCTGTGTCAGAGATTTATTTGAACATGGCTGTACTTTTAGGCTGCTTGGAGCATAGTTCCAAGGACTGGCAAACTCGCAATACACAGTTATATGACTTAAAATGTACATTATAGGGTCCATCAGGTTTTTAATACAGAGCAGGGGGAGGGACAATTTTTCTTTGTGTCTTTCCACAGCTGCTAAAACGAGAGGGCTCTCAAGCTCCTCAGGTGGTGATCTCGCTCTGCTGTTCCAAGCTGGAGGTCCTTCCTCCTTCACTCAACTGATGAGGCGGGTGTGTCTAGTCTCTGTCTTGGTGTATACCCGAGAGGTAGGGGCTCCCAGGGGTCCCTGTCCTTGCAACTGTTGATGAAGACAACAATTACAGAAGGTGTTGCCTAGGGTCAACGGTGGCAGGTCAAGCAATCACACTGATGTCTAGGTGGAGATGACACGCACCGATTGAGGTTAAAGATGTCTTGGAAAAGCTGTTTGATGCACGCCCTACTATTATTATTTTGTGAAAAGATCAGTTTGTTGTCAGCTAGGACAAAGAACTTGACGAAAAACGATTTCTGGAGAGGCTTCTTACTGCAGAGTACGCAGTGTGTATCCAATGTTTTTGTCAAGAAGAATTCCAAAGGAAACTCAGGTGAAAGTTAAGTTCAAGGGGTGAGTTTAGTAGAGTATTTCAAGGCATAAAGTCAGAGGCATAAATCAACTGGTACATGTTTTTTATAGTGCCAGAGAGGAGTATGCACGATGTTGTTTCTGAGAAGATCTAGTTCCGGTTCTCGACAAGCGCGATTTATGAACTTGAAAGTTTTAGGAGCTGAAAGTCTATTGTTCGGTGGTAGCATTTTTAAAAAGTCACGGCGTTGCCGGACGTAGAGATCCATTTTTTACCTGTGGGTTTTGTCCTTCACTGAGGTCCGTGGGTTGGTTTCGAACAGCTGGTCCGGGCCAAATGTACGTGACTGAGAAAAGGACTGGCAACAAACATAGGCTGTTAAAAAGGCTCGCATTCATGACCATGTATAACATACTACTGTCACAAATTAGGTCGAATTGGTTTTATGGGATTGGTCCTCTCAGGAGAACAGAGGAAGAGAATATACACGGAGTGACATAAAAAGAGCCTAATTAGAACATTTGGATAGTTGGGTTTTAAAATTTCTTTTACAAATAAAAATGTGAAAAGTGTTACATGGGGTGCATATGTATTTGGCCAATATTGTTGTACTCGTGATGACCTCTAAATAAAATCCAGTTGCAGACCAACTTGCTGTTCAGAATGTCCAATTAATAGGAAAGTGAAGCTCGTCACGTAGGGTTGTGTGTAGATTTGGGGTTTATTATCAGTAAGAATGCTGTTGTGCTGTCTGTGAAGGGCCTAGACACGGCGGTATTTATTAAGGGAATCTTGAACGACGGAACCGGGAAGTTGAACTATGAAGTCATGGAGATGTCTGAGGCGCTTGGTTGGGTTATAAAACAAACCCAAGACAGAATTGCACCACATACCAAGACCTCAAGCCATGCCACGGTCGACAACCGACAGGGCGCAGTGCAAAAGAGAGGATAAATCAAGAAGCCGGGTCCAAAACAGGGGGGGGCCCAAGATATGGATAAGCATGGGACAACACCTCTTTGTACACTCCTCAATCTGGTCTTTTATGTGAAGAGTAGCAAGGAAGAAGGTCTTTAAAGAAAGACAGCTTTAAGGAAATGTTCACGGGATGACGTTTTTCAAAGAAGCCATATTTTGAAAAAAAAAAGACTGCAGTCAACGTAGGCCAAAATTGGAGTTTGTTGGCCTTCTTGGAGTGAAAACGCTTTGTGTAACACAGCAGAAAACCCTGAACTCACCATTCCCCATTGTGAAACATGGTGGTGGTAGAATCATGCTGTGGGGATGCTGTACTTTAGGAAGGATAGGGAAACTGGCCAGGCTTAATGGGAATATGGATGGACTAAATACATGGCAATTCTGACATAAAACCAGTTAAAAGCCTTTAAAGCTATGCTGGAGTTCACCTTCCAGCATACAAATGAGATCTGCAATGGAATGGTCAGGATCAAAAACACACTGAAATGTGTTTTGCATGGCCCAGTTCCATGTCCAGACCTAAAATCTAACTGAGGCAAAGTTTTGTGTTAACATTCTGCATCAAATCTGACTGAGCTTGAGCTATTTTACAAGAAGCAAAGGGACAAAACTTTTAGTCTCTAGATGAGGCACAGCTGAAGTAGGAGACAGGCTACCACAAATGACCAAAAGGCTAAAGGTGGTTCAGGGACGCTGAAGTACAAATACTGTGGCATGAACCATTATAACATATTTTCTCCCACTCCGAAATATGTATTAACTGATTCCTTGATGAAATACTTTTAAAGTTTGGGTTGTAGCTGGCAAACTGTGAAAGAACGGTGAAACAGGGTGTAATATACATGATTAGGCTATACGGGTGTGAGTTGCGTCTGCAAACTTATTCAAAACCTAGGGGAAGTGAGAAGTTATATTAAAAGCGTTGAACATAGCATTAATTTAGAAACTGAATTAGTGTTAATTGAGGTTAGGCATTAGTAGTGTCAAAAAAAATACTTTAAATAGTTTTTTTCATACTTTAAACAACTCTATCTTACTTGTATATGTAACTGATTCCACCAAACATCTGTGGTGGAATCAGTTTTTCTCCAACATTGGCTTCTTCCCCTTTTTTTTTGTTTTTTTTTTTTTCACTGACATTTTTTGCATTTTTCTCCTCCCTCAGCTCGCGTTTTGCAATTCCCTGATTCAGCCCTGGGTCCAACCCCATCACAAAGACGTATGGAATTCAGTCAAGCCCCTGCTTATGGGAAAGATCCTGTACACGCCCGACTCCCCGGTCGTCCGAAAGATATTAAAGAGTGTAAGAGAGTTCCACTTCCACCTGACCCTTCACCCCTTTTATTTCCTCTACACACCCTTTCTCTCTTTTTTTCCCCAACATTCTTAATATCTTCCTACTCACACAACCCCCAACTCTACATGACCTGATTCTGAGTGTAAAGGATACGGGTGGAAGGGGCAGGGGAGGAGGAAAATCAAATTAATAAACTGACTGTGTGGGTGGAGGAGGTAAACAGATTTTGTCCTCTGTCCTTACCTTTTTCCACAGAACTCTTCACTTTAAAGCAACAGTTAAAATAAGTATTTAGCTTAACTTTCTTCTCTTTTTTTAATTCTTTATATATATTGCTGTGTAAATTAAAACTTGTTAAGTCTTTTTTCTAGATTATGGCATTTTAGTTTTTTAGGAGCGAGATTAAAAATAAACTAAAGTTTATATCAAGTAAGGGCTATAGTTTGGTTTGGTTGTTTCTACAGCTTCTGAATTACTATATGGTGACTGTTTTATTGTCCGTGAAGGGGAATTTCTTTCAGGACAGCTGTGAAGCACTTTGTGACCTCTATATCTTAAAAGGTATAATTAAAATGTTTCTTATTTTAGCATACAAATTGCATGATCCTTAGACAGAGAACCCCTTTTGACTTCTAAAAGTTTAATAAAAGTCAGTGTTAATATGATTCTCTGGTTGCCAAATTTAGTTTTTTAAACCAGCAACTTCATGTCTTTATTATTTGTTACCAATACATTAAGCTGCATTCCTTCATACTGAATGAATTTACATGAATTCAGTATGAATGAATGCTGTTTTGTTTTGTAAACAAGAAAACAGTTTTAGTCTGGTTCAGGCTTTTCAACCTGTGAGACAACATGATCTTGCCTGACATCTTGAGACATAAAGACCAAAACCTGCTTTTGTCAGTCAGATTATTTGGCTTTACTGCAAAATAATTGTACACCTTGAACTTTTTTGTCTTTTTGTGATGTTACAACCAAAAACCACTATGTATTTTATTGTGATTTTATGTAAGACCAATTTTAATGGAAGTGAAAGGACATTTATGCAGAGTTTTCAAATTTGTTTACCAAGAAAAATCTAAAAAGTGTGGGGTACATTTGTATTCACCAGAGTCAATACTTTGTGGAAACACCTAATGCTGAAATTACACCTGCAAGTCTTTCAGGGTATGTCTGTCACAGTTTTGCACATTACATGACTGAAATTGTTGCCTGATTTTGTTTTGGAAAATAGCTTAAGCTCAGTTATATTGGAAGGAAAGACTGTGTGAACCTCATCTATTCAAGTGTTGCTGCAGAGTTTCATTTAGGTGTGAACTTTGACTGGGACATTCCAACACATGGTTTAGGCTTAAACCAGTCCAGCTGTTTATTTAGAATAGAAAAGAAACATTCTTCGTTGACCGTCAGTGGGGAAATTTAGAAGTACCAGACTGTACAGTAAGGGTACATTTACAACATATACAAAAAATACTGTACAGTTATTAAAAATAGTATACTCAGGTTCTAAGAAATGTTTAACTGAGTAGGATAATTCTAAAAATTTACCAACTCTGCTTCTATATTTATGAATAAAAAATTAGGAAAAAAATTGCAAATAATAACAGGAATGTAAACACTCTAAGAGTTTGATGTTTAAATAACTGCAAAAAAGCACAAGTATGTAAAATACTTATTGAGTTTTGGGAGAAGTGGTGGTTATAGATTTAAGTCTGCTGTTGGTGTTGATGGAAGGTTAACATCTCACATGTTTTCTTCCAGGTTTGCCCTGTATTTAGCTCTTTCCATCTTTCCTTTCCTTCCGCCTATGTTATTCCTTCTCTCTGTACTTGGCCTGTCAGTTTAAGTTAAAGGCCTTGTCTTGGTACATTTGCAGTTGCACCATGCTCGTTCCATTTTTGGATGATGACATGAACAGTGCTCTGTGAGATGTTCTCAGCTTGGGATATTGTTTTCGAACCAAACCCTGCTTTAAACGTCTCCACAACTTTTTTTCTGACCTGTGTGGTGTGTTCCTTGGTCTTTATCATACTGTTTGTTCATCAATGTTCTCAAACAAACCTCTGAGACCTTCAGAGAACAGCTGCACTTACCTGGAGACTAAATTACACACGAATGGATTATATTTACCAACTAACTAACTAACTAACTAACTGACTAACTAACTAACTAACTAAGGTCAATTCTAAAGGCAAATGGTTTGACTGGATTTTCTATAGAGGTATCAGAGCAAAGGTGGTCTGAATTTATATCCACATAACCCTTTTCAGATTATTTCAAAGAAAGAAAAACTTAAAAACCATACATTGTTTTTCTCTAGCTTTCCAGTTATGCACTACCCAGAGTTGGTCTATTACATAAAATCCTGTTAACGTACACTGAAGTTTGTGGTTGTAACGTGAAAATGTATAAAAAGATACAGAGGGATGGATAACTTTCCAAGACTTTACTGGTAAGAATTTCAATCAAATGCTCTCGTGGGCATGTATTTAAAAGAAAATGACTTACAATATGTAGGTTTTAGTTCTAATTTGACATGTGTCTTTTTGTAACTAGGCTAATACAACATTTGAGGAGCTGGAGAGGCTCCAGAACATGGCCAAGGCCTGGGAGGAGGTAGGACCTCAGCTCTGGACTTTCTTCCACAGCAGCGTCCAGATGAACATGATCAGGGTACGTTGTTCATTGTTGTTCTGATCAGAGCTTTGAATACACGTATTCAGCACTAAGAGCAAAAGGAGGGATAATTCGGTGAAAAACATTTTGATGTACACCCCGTCATGGCACTCAAACCTTATGCCCCTCTCAATGTATCTTTGTCCCAAATGTCCCTAAAAAGTCTCTTTACCCTATTGCTACATTTGGTGTATGGAAGGGAAGTTAAAATAAGGATATATTGTCAGACTGCAGCTGCCGTCAAATAACCTCTCCTCTGTTGGCTCAGACACAGAGAAAAAACAATGCTACTACAGCTACCGGTGAAAGAAAGTTTTTTCTCAGACTATGAACTTCGTGACCCTGCTTGGGATATTTGTTGTACCTGTGGTATAACCTGTGTCATGTCCTCATCCCTCAGTTTTCAGTTGTTCTTTCCCTTAAATCCAAGATTACAATTGTTTTATAAACCTGTGGCACAAAGAATTTTCTAGTGGGTGCAGAAATCTGTCCTTCATACCTGTGTCTTCTTTTAATGGCGCTCACCTATGTTTCCTTCAAAGATAAGCAGCAAAAAAAGCTCAGTGAATGTTTTTTCTTTGTTGCCAATAAATGGCCACAAATACACTTGGAATATTCCAGTTAAAGGGTCTTTTTTTGCCAAGAATACAATCTGTTCTTGGATTAGTGTGGTGGTGCAGTTACATACACCATGTCATCATCCAAAGAGCTCACACACCTTTTTTAGGGTGTGTGATTGACAAGTGTTTTAAAAGTCATCTACTTCAAAAATCAACGAAAATGCCAACTGGAATTTATTTATGCTTCATTCTTTTAAGATTTTACATGGGAAGAGAGTAAAAAGCAATGAAGGTACTAGAAAGGAATATGAATAAAGCTGTGGCTATGAATAAATCAGGAAGAATATTGTGAACCTCCACAAGTCTGGCTCATCATTGGGTACAATTTCCAGCCTGCAGGAGCCATATCCATCTGCTCAAACAATTATATGCATGTATAAGCACCATGGGAATGCCCAGCTACATGCTGTTCAGGAAGGAGATGTTTCTCCCAAAGATGAACAGGTTAAAGTTTGAAATATGCGTATCAACTTCATAAAAAGCCAAAGACCTTATGAAGATGCTTTCTAAATCTACGAAGACAATTTCATTATCCACAGTGAAACCATTCCTGTCGACAAGGACTAAAAAGTTATGTAAAAATACAGGGGTTGGACAATGAAACTGAAACACCTGTCATTTTAGTGTGGGAGGTTTCATGGCTAAATTGGACCAGCCTGGTAGCCAGTCTTCATTGATTGCACATTGCACCAGTAAGAGCAGAGTGTGAAGGTTCAATTAGCAGGGTAAGAGCACAGTTTTGCTCAAAATATTGAAATGCACACATTATGGGTGACATACCAGAGTTCAAAAGAGGACAAATTGTTGGTGCACGTCTTGCTGGCGCATATGTGACCAAGACAGCAAGTCTTTGTGATGTATCAAGAGCCACGGTATCCAGGGTAACGTCAGCATACCACCAAGAAGGACGAACCACATCCAACAGGATTAACTGTGGACGCAAGAGGAAGCTGTCTGAAAGGGATGTTCGGGTGCTAACCCGGATTGTATCCAAAAAACATAAAACCACGGCTGCCCAAATCACGGTAGAATTAAATGTGCACCTCAACTCTCCTGTTTCCACCAGAACTGTCCGTTGGGAGCTCCACAGGGTCAATATACACGGCCGGGCTGCTATAGCCAAACCTTTGGTCACTCACCCCAATGCCAAACGTCGGTTTCAATGGTGCAAGGAGCGCAAATCTTGGGCTGTGGACAATGTGAAACATGTATTGTTCTCTGATGAGTCCACCTTTACTGTTTTCCCCACATCCGGGAGAGTTACGGTGTGGAGAAGCCCCAAAGAAGCGTACCACCCAGACTGTTGCATGCCCGGAGTGAAGCATGGTGGTGGATCAGTGATGGTTTGGGCTGCCATATCATGGCATTCCCTTGGCCCAATACTTGTGCTAGATGGGCGCCTCACTGACAAGGACTACCGAACCCACTGACAAGGACTACCGAACCATTCTTGAGGACCATGTGCATCCAATGGTTCAAACATTGTATCCTGAAGGCGGTGCCATGTATCAGGATGACAATGCACCAATACACACAGCAAGACTGGTGAAAGATTGGTTTGATGAACATGAAAGTGAAGTTGAACATCTCCCATGGCCTGCACAGTCACCAGGTCTAAATATTATTGAGCCACTTTGGGGTGTTTTGGAGGAGCGAGTCAGGAAACGTTTTCCTCCACCAGTATCACGTAGTGACCTGGCCACTATCCTGCAAGAAGAATGGCTTAAAATCCCTCTGACCACTGTGCAGGACTTGTATATGTCATTCCCAAGACGAATTGACGCTATATTGGCCGCAAAAGGAGGCCCTACACCATACTAATAAATTAATGTGGTCTAAAACCAGGTGTTTCAGTTTTCACTGTCCAACCCCTGTATCTGGTTTCATATATTTATGTATATATCTGTTTGGAATATTCCAGGGTTTAACTTAAGCTTTTAAGTTAAATTGGTCAAACAAAACAAAATGTTAAAAAATTAATAATAATGCTGTAAGTCTCTTTTTCTTTCTTCAGGACACCCTGAGGAATCCAACAGTGATGCATTTTGTGGACAATAGTCTGGTGGAAAGCAAGTTTACAACGAAAGATATTCTAAACTTTCTGCACAACGGACCAGAGGAGGAGAGGGAAGAGGGAATGCTCATCTTAGACTGGAGGAATATTTTTAACTTTACAGACCAAATCATACGAATGTTCAACCAATATGGAGAGGTAAGGAGCCATCTCTATAGGTGTGATTCGTGTAAATAACTCATATTTGCCTGTAGTTTTTTTCTCCTTTCAGACAGAAGTATTAGTCAGCCATGGCTGCGCCCATTCACTGCAGCAAGGCCTTTTCAGACAGATGGAACCACTTATCACAGCTCTATAGGTTCTCTAGTGTCGATCAGCCTAAAAGGTGGAGAGAACAAGTGTGCTGTCACCTCGTTCCCTCGCCTCCATTGTGGAGCCGATGATAAAGTAGAGAGTAGGTGGGAATGAGTCACCCTTCTCATGAGCTCGGAGCTGATTCAGTGTAAAGCCCTGCATTGAAAACGACCTCTGTTCGTTATAAAAATGGGCAAATCACTTTATCTGTCCTTCTCTTCTCTCTCTCTCTCCTCTCCACACTTGTGTGATTTAAAAGGAGCCAAGGATCGTGGTTTTAGAAAGAACCCTATCTTCACAGGAATCTCAATCTGTCTTTTGTCGCAACGCTCAGTGCCAGAACCCTTCAGAGCCCTGCAAACAAACCCGGGCAATTTAACCACTTAGATACAGCTGTCAGCTAGCATTAAAACGTTGGATGGCTCTGGCACGTACCACCAGGTTGTCTCACTCTGTCAGGAGTGAATGTTTCTCACTCTACAGCCCCACTGGAACATGTGTATCACTGAGGGTCTTTCTCTGCCTATCTTTGAATGACCATTATTGTATTGTAAATGTGTGTTCCCAAAAAGATGAATAGAAACTCATCTTACTCTGAGTGCTTCCAATGCACCATACAGTTATGTGGATGGAGACTTTAGATATTTTTATATAGAGGGTCCGTGGAAATATATGGAAAAAATTGTGGCAAACATGCAGGTTTCATTTAGTGCGTTTGAGAAAAAGCAGCACACTGCAAGAGTTGCATAAATACATGCTGTGATGCAAAGGTCTGGGTTCGCTGTATTTTCAGTCGATTTCTTTTTCATCTCTGCAGAATGTGTACAGAATGTGCCTCAAACATCTTTCCTCTGAGGAAAAAAGTGCTTCTAATGAAAACACACCCTGCTATCAGGAGAGCCTAAAACCATGACCAGTACTCTGAGTGACTTTTGAACATTATATCATGCCTTTGAAAAGTATTCATACCCTATGAGCTTTTCCACACTTTTGTCACATTATACTAGCACACTTCAGTGTATCTTAGTTGGATTTCAGAATCAGAAAAACTTTATTGCCAAGTAGTGTTTCACAAATACGAGGAATTTGCTTTGGTGTTAAGGTGCTACACAAACATACAACATTTCAAGTGATAGTTTGACAAAGTTGTGCATAGTTTTGAACTGGAAGGAAAATAATACATGGTTCTCACATTTCCTTTTTAAATAATCTGAATATTGTGTTGGACATTTGTATTCAGTCCCTCTGAGTCAATACTTCGCAGAACCACCCCGTTGCAACAATTAGAGCTGTAGCTCCTCCCGAGTAACCACTGGCTACCATTTGGCTGTTTCTCTAATTAATGCAATCTTGCCCTGCCCATCAGTTTATGGGTATGGCCATGTCTTGGTAGGTTTGCAGTTGTACCCTACTTTTTCATTTTCAAATTAGGTATTGAACAGTGCTTTGTGAGATGTTCAAAGGTTGGGATATTGTTTTTATAATCTAACCCTGCTTTAAACATTCTCCCAAACCTGTCTGCTGTGTTCCTTGATGTTCATGAAGCTGTTTATTTACAAACGTTCTCTAACAAACCTCTGAGACCTCCACAGAACAGCTGTGCTTAAATTAAGATAAAAACAGAAATATGTGGAATATGTAGATGAACACAGCTTGTTGCAATGGATTTTCTAAAAAAAAAAATCATTTTCCAATTTTGGTGAAAATGTTAAATAAGTGTGGATACCTGGACATGGGACATATAATGTTAATAAAAAGATGAATAAACTGTCATGTATTTCTCATTTGCTTTTTCTTGTCATGTCCTTTTGCCCATGGCAGCTGTGAACGTATCAGGTTCTGTCTTAATTACCCTGTTTGCACTGAAATTCATTTTTGGGGGGCTAAAGACAAATGCACACCACACTTTTGCAAGCCATTCTATTATCCTGGTATTGATTAGTGCTACAAAATAATTAAGTTATTAAAAGGACTTTTAAAAAAGTATTTGAGTCAAAAAAGTTTCCAAAGAAAATAAGAGAATTGTTAGATTGAAAAGAAAAAATAAATATATAAAAGTAAAAGAAACAACATTTTAACACATCATCAGGAAAGAAACTGTAGATTTCTTTGTCAATAAAAAAAACAAACATCCATGTGTAGGTCTAGTCAAGTCAAGAATGATCTCTATGAGGAAACCATATAGAATTTCAAAGACATCAATCAAGATGTCTTTATAAATATAGCTGTCAAGAATTTACCTTAAAAGCAGAAATACAAGAAAAAGAATAAATAAATAAAAACAAGGTTACCCAAAGGTTGAGTAAGATTCTTTGGAGAAAAAACATTATGATAATTTGAACCAGAATGTGCAGGAAAAGTGCCAGGAGACAAGGAAAGAAAAGAAAAGCATGCCACCCACTTTGTCAAACATGGGGCCGTGTATAGGTGCCAGTGAAACTAGGTCACTGGTGTTTATTGATGCACTGGCTGCAGGAGGAAGAAGCAGGTTAAGTTCTGCACTGCATGTTAAATGCTGCAAAACCTGTTTGATGTCACTTAGTCTGTGTCCTCAGGGGGAATAATCCTTTAGAAAGGTGTCATAAATGTGTTTTAGAATAAAAAAGGTTGCCTCTAAGAATGGAGAGACTTTCCTATTAAGAAATATTTGCATAACTCAGGTTAACAGATCTTGTATTATTTACTTCGACCTTTCATTCTAGGTGGAGGATGAAAGTGGATTTGATTGCTTCATTTCATTCTAACTAATTTTATTCCAACAATTAATACTTTTTACTGGTCTGAAAAACCAAACAGAGATAAAATGCCATATCTGAAAGATTTATTTGTGCCATCTGAACAATACTGTCTTAGTTTGACAGCATCAATGAAAAAGTGACGCCACCAATTCCATCGCTTTCTTCCTAACTATTTGTCTGCAGTGTATCAGTCTGGATAAGTTTGTGGCTTACACTGATGAGTCCCAGATGATTCATCAAGCCCTGTACCTGCTGGAGGAGAACAAGTTCTGGGCAGGCGTGGTATTTATGGACATGTATCCCTGGACCACCAGTGTTCCTCCGCATGTCAAATACAAGATCCGCATGGATATAGATGCAGTGGAGCGGACCAACAAGATCAGAGACAGGTCTGTAGAACTTCTCTTTTGCACTAATCCATTTATTGTTAATATGAAATTGTGATACAGCCCCCTTCCTGCTGGAGCATAACCTAAGACTTAAATGTTGGGGAAAGTCCTATCTGTAATTTCGTGTATATCTGAGAGAGTGTGTGTGTGTGTGTGTGGGGGGGGGGGGGGGTGGGGGTGGGGGGGGGGGGGGGTGGTGGGGGGGTGGTACAGATCCTCCACTGTACCTAACAGAGGTCCAAGGGTGCTTTTAAACACTTCATCCTTTGGTTCACGCCAGACCCATCTGGAGAGTTCTACTTAAAGCACAAGTAACATTAGCAATCCAAAAGTTTGGATTTGATGACCAAATATACGTAGTTTGAGTAATCCCAGCTAGCTGGTTGCTTTACAGATAACATCTAAGGCTATTTTTGGCAAAAGTTCTACAGTTTACTTTGGAGATTTTTGGCTTCCCTTATCATCCACTGCACTGCACAAGGCAAAATGCTGTTGGCACACTTGTTTTAAACATTTTAATGTGAAGAAGTGGCAGGAGGAGCGGAGAGGAGAGATGCACCTGTCTGGACTGGTAACGCTCCTGAGTTTGCCTGAAGAAGTTAAAATTGTGGGCTTAATGATGAAGTTTTTTTGTCAGCCATAGCAATAACGAGGACAAGGACTTTAAAGCCCAGAACTGTGCACTTTTGTGGCGAACTTAGTTTTAGGTATGGATATTATATATTTGCGCCGCACGGATTCAGCGGAGATTTCCTCTTGTTTGATCCGAGGCAGGCAGTGTGGTTACGGGCAGCTGATCTCCTGCTCCCTCCTCTTGATTACGCTGGTTCGTTTAAGGACCGTCAACCAAATGCGCTGTTTCATAGTGGTATTGTTTTGTGTGTTTTGGGGGAAATGTTTGGACGTCCTAAGAGCTGGTTTTAGGTGTGATCAGCCGATTTAGGATGTTATTAAATACAGCGCGCAGTCTGCATGTAATCCAGATAGCTGATGTGTTTTTTTTTTCCTTTTCTTTTAGCCTTCAGACATGGTTTATGATTTTTAAATAGTAAAATTACATTTCTGTTTGACCCACTCCGGTCATTGTGGCCCTTAATATTATTGTAGTAGCTCTTGAGTTTTCGTAATTGTACCTTTCACAACCTCTGCGAAAGTCTTCCCATTCCTCCTGGTCCCACGGGCAGTCAGTGACAGCCGTCTGTTCCCGTCACATGTAGTCCAGACTCAGCCCCGCCAGTACCTGCTCAGGAGCAGCTCCTGCCGGCAGAATCTGCCTGTGATATGGGACCTGTGATACTGCTAAAAACAATTATTGTTTTAGAGTTATGGTTAAGAATGTCTCTTTTCCCACTTAATAAATGTAGTCAAAGTAAAAGTTGGATTTTCTACATTTTTGCAATAAAAGATCAATTTGTCAGGCTTTTTACAATGAGTGTTGTGTATCAATTAAGGCTGTAGTACATCAGATTTAAAATGCTTAACCTTTTATTGATTCATTAATTGTTAATATAAAACAATATATTGTGTGTTTTTGCTGCTTTTCTTTAAAGTTACTAGTGTTGTGATATCTGACCCACAGCAAACTTCTGACACTAAACAGTGGTACTGGATATAAATAATACAGATAATAAAGAATACAGGCTATAGATAAGGCTGTGTACTGGTACCATTTTATAAACAGCATTGCAGCATTAGAAGCACCCTCTCCTCTACCCTTTCATTGTTTTTCATGCTGTTTCCACCACATCAGTGAGCCGTTTCATTTATACTGGTCACATTCTCGCTGGGAGGGAAAATCCTCTCCAGCTGCCTTCAGTGCATCTCACAAACTTATTTGATGGTTCACATTAACTCACTATGCACCCTTTAATCCTCCCCACGTGCACCACTTACTACATTTATTTTCTGTTTGATCTCCTATTTATAGGGGAGACAGTGTGCCAATATCCCCCTGTGAGCACAAGCACTTAGAGCTGTTTACAGCTCACTAACAGGCTGTAATGGACCCAGTGGGAGTCCGCCCTCTTCACAATTGAATAATTAGATTGTAACAAAGGTCTGTCTCACAGTTATCCCCTTATCAAGGGGATGCGCATGTCTTGTGGCTTCAGAGACTTTGGTATATTCTTCAGTTACAAATATTTGAATGAAATCTATGTGTGGGATTTTTTCATACAGCAACAATTGTCCACCAAAAATTGAAGGAACTGCTTCTCAACTTACTGCTGGATAAAGTCAGTTTAAAAAATATCTGAGCAATATCAGACCATCTTTTATATTTTTCCCTCTGTTCTGACTTAGGTACTGGGATCCTGGTCCCAGAGCAGACCCCATGGAGGACCAGAGGTACCTATGGGGGGGTTTTGCGTACTTGCAGGACATGATCGAACATGGAATCATCAAGCTTCACACAGGAAATGACTGGCCACTTGGGGTTTACGTCCAGCAGATGCCATATCCTTGTTATGTTGATGACCTGTGAGTTGACCTATGTGGTTTAGCTATCATAATGAACACACGCAAACAGGTTTCCTGAAGAACTGAGGAAAAATTCCTTCACAGAGATCATTTGTTTAATTACAGTAGGTAACACCATTAAATAAATGGTAAGTGGTCTTCAGTGAACCAGCTGAATAAACAAACTAGTTAAACCAGGATTTTTTAAAAACTTGATCACATTGTGAATATTGTTTTCAATTTTTATATTTTCCATCTCAGTAAAAATATCTTCTGCAGTATTGCTTTTGTTAATTTTAGTAATAGTCTTTTTCTCTCTCTCACTATTTTGGCATTTAACAAGTTCAAATTATTTTGTTAGTCCTAACTGACCTAAAATGGGCAAAGTTTACTTGGATTTAATGTCAGAAAATTTTGTTTCGGTTTTTCGTTAACCTTCCAAACGAAGGTTTTTATATTTAGGTCCAAAAAATTTTTTTTATGAAAAATTTGCTTTAATAAACGTTTGAGTTTGTTGAATAATTAGTCCCTCCTAAAAATATTCTGTGAACTTTTGCTTTACGTCCAATAA
Organism: Crenichthys baileyi; assembly: GCA_036173005.1. Taxonomy (NCBI): domain Eukaryota; kingdom Metazoa; phylum Chordata; class Actinopteri; order Cyprinodontiformes; family Goodeidae; genus Crenichthys; species Crenichthys baileyi. The sequence goes on along the minus strand of JAHHUM010000144.1, from coordinate 95,521 downwards.
AATAGAGCATGTTAGATGTGTGTTTTTGTGGTATAATCTCAGTTAGTCCCATGCTTTATCATCCTTTTTCTGCAGCTTCATGATCACATTGAACCGGTGTTTCCCTATGTTCATGGTGCTCGCCTGGATCTACTCTGTGTCCATGACCGTGAAGAGCATCGTCTTAGAGAAGGAGCTGCGCCTCAAAGAGACCCTCAAAGCCATGGGGGTTGACAACGGGGTCATTTGGTACACGTGGTTCATTGATAGCTTCATCTTGATGACTGTGAGCACTGTGCTGCTGACAGCCATCATTATGGTGAGGAGAGATACTAAAAGTTAACATTTTGTTTGTTGGGTTGAAGAGTTTCTACTTTAGAGGGAGTTATGGTGCCCTCTTGTGGACGGTATTAGAGCAGTATGAGAGGTTATTAAAAACAACTTCCAATCTAAGAGTTTTTTTTTTTTTTTTTTTTTTTCTTGCAGGGTGGGAAGGTGCTGAATTATAGCGACCCACTCCTTGTGTTCTTCTTCTTGCTGACTTTCACTGTGGCCACCATCATGCAATGTTTCCTGATGAGTGCGTTCTTCAACAAAGCCAACCTGGCTGCTGCCTGCAGTGGAATCATTTACTTCACCCTCTACCTGCCTCACATCCTGTGTTTTGCATGGCAGGACCGCCTCACCAAGAACATGAAATTGGTGGCAGTATGTTAAGTTATTTTTCTTGAGTCTGTTTTTATTTAAGAAGTTTTACAAAATCAGGCAGCCTAGAAGGTTTAAACCATTTACACTTCTCTGTGGTTGATTATGAACACACATCTCATGGTTAAATGCTTCCAAATCACCTACAAAATCAGGAATAAAGATACTTTATGTTGTTTTGTTTAACATATCATCCCAGCAGAGTGAATATGCATGTAAGTATGAAGGTTTATGTCAATGAACACTGATGAATTAGTGTCCTTTGTGCATCCTTTTGCTTTCTTAGAGCTTGCTCTCTCCAGTAGCTTTTGGCTTTGGGACAGAATATCTTTCGAGGTATGAGGAGCAAGGTTTGGGTCTGCAGTGGAACACCATTCGGACCAGCCCGTTAGAGAAAGACACTTACTCCTTCCTAACCTCCATCCTCATGATGGTGTTTGATGCCATCCTCTACGGAATCCTGGCCTGGTATCTAGACAATGTGTTCCCAGGTTGGACTCCTAATACTGAATGCTGCTCAATAAAATTTTTTTTAGGGTTTCATCTTAATGAACTTCAAAGCAAACAGTTTTTCTTCACAGGACAGTATGGCATTGGTCGACCGTTCTACTTTCCTCTCCAACCCTCGTACTGGCAGAAACCTGCACCTTCATTCATAGAAATGGCCGATCAAGGTTAGTCAGCTGTGGATCATCTTTCTGACTGAAGGTGTTTTGTTTGAAATTTTGAGGCAGCAAAACTGTGGTACTTTACTTTAAAATGCCAAACTGAGCATTATTTGATCTAAGCGGTCACATTAATTTATATAGTGTTTAGGCCTGAAAAGTGTGGTTCTGAACCATGAAATGAACTTAAACAGTGTCTTGCAAATGTATTAAAAACTGTAGAACTTGTTCACATTCTGTCGCTTTTAATCTTCAAACGTCAATGTATTTTATTAGGATTTTATGTGATAGACCAACATAATGTAGTTAAGGATGGTAAAATGGAAAAAAACAAACGATTATTTCATTGAAATTACAGATACAGTTATTTTTAAGGTATTGTATCTCCCTACCAGCTTTGCACATCTAGAGACTGCAATTTCAGCCTGAAAAAGCTGCAAAAAAGGTCATGATCAGTTAAACTGGATGGAGAGCTTCAGTGAACAATTTCCAGTGTTGCCTCATATTCTTAATTTGATTTAGGTCAGAACTTTGATTTGGCTTTTATAATTTATGAATATGCGTTCTAGGTAATTAGAAGGTGAACCTTCGTCCCAGTTTTAATTGTCTAACAATTTTTATTCAAGATTTCCAACGTATTTATTTAAAAAAAGAAAAGTGTACATTGATAAACACTTTAAGCTTCCCTGTTCCTCCTGAAAAAAAGCCCACAGCACAATGCTGCCACACCATCCCAGCCAATATGTGTGTGTGGGCCCCATCTGGATTTTTCCCAGAATCGAGTAGGCCTAGGTTCACATTGGGCTTATTGTTTAGAATGGGTGTTAAAACAATCAATTCAAACTGTTCAACACATCCAGGGCCTGTATGGGTCCCAAATCCTTCATTGAACTTAAACTGATAGTTATTATGCAGTGATTATGCAATCTATGGATGATCTCACAAGGGTCTCATTTTATAGCCTTTATAGCATTTCATAGCCTATTTCCTAAGCATGTGGGTCCCATGCGTAAATGTCGTCTGGAATGTGTCCAGATGGGGATGCCATTTTCAGGGAGTGCAGTGTTAGTTTTCTGCTATATATTTCTTGCATGTAGACCAAAAAGGTTCAACTTTGGTCTTACCTGAATAGCCTTCTTCTACATGTTGCGCTGCCCGCTGCATGGCTTGTGGCAAACCTTAAATGAGACTTCTTACACCTTTCTTCAGGCTACTCTTCCATGGAGTGTGTGACTAATAGCTGTCCTCTAGAGGGATTCTCCCATCTTAGCTTTGAATCGCTGCGGCTCATCTAAAGTTACAATGAACCTCTTGGCTGCTACTCTGATTATTCCCTTACATGTTCTGTGTGGTGTGTTCCTTGGTCTTCTCAGTGCTCTTTATTCACTTAGTCCTTTAATATTTTAGTCTCACAAACTATTATGCAAGTTATTCTGGCCAAAGGAATTTTGAAATACTCTGACTGTTGCTCAGAATCTTGCACAAATGCAGATACATGGTATTAACAAATCTTAATCATATAAGTTGCATGTCTCTAAAACACCGTAATGTTGTATAGTCACTGTGATGTTTCCAGCAGAACATAATATATCAGAGTCAGAAAACCATTAATCAGGGACCCCAGGCAGTATCCTCACTGGAATCTATGTTTGCCAACCAGATTCCAAGAAATCGGAACCAGAGAACCAGGACCTGGATGTTGAGAGCAGGTGTACGCTGGAGAATTGCACCGGTAATGGCTCGGCTAGCAAGAAAACCTGCAAGCACCGAAATAAGAGAAAGCGTCTGGAGAGAGAAAGGGAGCTGCTAAAGCAACAAGAGCAAAATCCAAACCAGGAGGAGGACGATCAGAAGGCTTCCAATGAAGGTGAGGAAAAAAACACTGAGCAGAAATCAGACTTCTGTTAAAGAACACTCTGAAGACATCTAGTGGACAGACAGGGGAACTGCACTAGAGTTAGTATAAAATGAATGTCACAAAGGAGATGTATGTAGAATTTAAATGCTTGTATCAGTTTGTGACCACTTTCATCTTCTTTAAATTTTTCCTCCATGCAGATCAGCTGTTCTTTGAGCCGGACCCTGTGAGCCTGGTTTTGGGGGTGCAGATTCAGGACCTGGTCAAGGTGTTTCAAGGAAGATCTCGTCCAGCCATCAACTGCCTCAACATCAGTTTCTATGAAGGGCAGATCACCTCCTTTCTGGGGCACAATGGGGCAGGAAAAACAACAACATTGTAAGCAGAAATGAAATTGAACAGATTTTGAATCAGATATGCCAAAACTTGCAATAAAGGTACATACTGTAGATGAATTAGAATATCAGAATGTCGTAAGAACGTCTGACATTTTTTAAAATCCATCGTTTCTGCTTCTCTCATTTAGCTTTAAAGAAGTTATCAACTCCCACCTGTTCATCGGATTAATATAGAAATTTTTATTTTCAGGTCCATTCTGACGGGTCTCTACCCTCCCACATCTGGCACTGCCTACATCAATGGAAGAGACGTTACAACAGACATAGATATTATTCGCACAACTATGGGCATGTGCCCTCAATACAACATCCTCTTTAATCAGTGAGTTGAATCACTTGCAGTTTTTTGTATTCATACCCTTTGAACATTTTTCTTCCTTTCTTCATGTATTCAACAGAGCTCAATATATTTAATCAAGATTTTATGTGATATAAAGTGTGACCTGCAATTGTATTTAGCACCTTTTACTCTGCAGTATGCAGGCATCATGAAAACCATGGGACCCACCAAAGTCCAGACCTAAAATCTTTACTGCCTGAAACTGCTAGAAACATATGGTAAATTGCCTGCACTTGTACTGCTTTTTATCAAGTCCGAGGACTCCAGAGCGCTTTAAACTACAATCAGTCATGCACCCATTCATACACACATTCACACTGGAAGTCACAGCTTCCCTGGGGCAGACTGACGGAAGTGAGACTGCTATACAATCGGTGCCACCAAACCCTCTGACCAACACAAAGACTGAAATGGATGAAGCGCGGGTTTGAACTGGCAACCCTGCGGTTACAGGACAAACGCCTACCACCTGAACCGCGACGCCCCAAAAAAACAAAAACCTGCCAACAAACACGCAGCTGTAAATGCAGCATTAACTCAGGAACCTGAAAACAAGCTCATTGAACACTTTTCAGATTATTAATTGTAAAAAAATATATATTTATGCAATTAGCAACTAATTAGTGTTCACATTATATTAAACCCTAATAACATACACAAAAGTTTCTGGTAACTTGACAAAATGAATAAGTTCAAGGGATATAAATACTTTTGCAAGGCTCTGTAATGGTTGCGTGCATCTGTTGTTTATTCCACATGAAACATAACTGAATAAAGCTGTAAGAAAAAGTTTGCATCATAGTTGCTCTTCAAAAATGACAACAGTTCTTAAAGTCTTATGCAGAGCAAACCATTCTAGTGACATTTAATTCTCTTTTTCTTTTCTGTTGTTTTCTGAAAATGTTTGACTCCTGTGTCCATGTTGGGGTTTCAGTCTCACAGTAGAAGAGCACATCTTGTTCTACTCATTGCTGAAGGGTCGGACTCCTGAGGAGGCTCAGACAGAGGTCGAGAACATGCTGCTGGACCTTGAACTGCCTCACAAGCGAGACGAGGAAGCTCAGAACCTATCAGGTCTGCCACTTCTGTCTGTTTGTGGGTCAGAGATGACATAGAATGTCAATTCATTGGATCCCTCTTTAATGTATGCTTTCTGCACGTCACAGGTGGCATGCAAAGGAAACTGTCTGTTGCCATGGCATTTGTTGGAGGATCAAAGGTTGTCATCCTAGATGAGCCAACCTCAGGAGTGGACCCCTATTCCAGAAGATCCATTTGGGATCTCCTGCTGAAATATAGAACAGGTAAAAAACACTTCTGCAAATAACATTTAACACACTTTGGCCAACATTTTACCACTCAAGGCCATTTTTAAAGATTAAGGTCCCTGTGAAGCTGTCTTTGAAGAATGAAACAACTCTTTTGCAGCTCTCTAAAGGCTCTTGAGTTTGGTAGTGAATTTATCAAATGGGAAATATCACTTTCACAGCTGTGGAGGGAGAGAAGGAGAATTAATACCATTATCATTTTCCGCCTGCTGTACTGTTAACAAAGAGTGAGCTGAAAAATTTGTAACCTAGATAAAGGTTTCGTTCTTGTGCAGGCCGCACTGTGATTCTGTCCACGCATCACATGGATGAGGCCGACCTGCTCAGCGACCGCATTGCCATCATCTCCCAAGGACAGCTTTGCTGCTGCGGTTCCCCGCTTTTCCTCAAAAACTGTTTCGGAGTCGGCTTTTATCTAACACTCGTACGTCGTATAAAGGACATCCGGAAACGGGAGGTGAGCAGTGTCTGCTGACAAAGTACACCTATTCTGTCAGGAAATATATATTTATTGTTGAAAGCATCCTTATCTTTTTGTATGTCTGTCAGAATGAATGCGACTGCGCTTCAGACTGTTCATGTTCCTGCTCCATCTGCACCAAATACAAAGATCAGTCTCAGAATCAGCTCCAGCACCTAGACCGAGTTCTGGAGGGTAAGTGTTCATGTGCTCTATCAACCTTTGGTCTGCATGCTCACAAGTAACACTTCCTGCAGACGTTTCATTGGCTGCTAATTGGTTCATATTTGTGTTAGAGGACATTACTATTCTTTGCCTTTTCTCCTCTGCTGTTAGAGCACATATATCAGCAAAAAGTTGGTAGGAGGCTAGCAACGGTGAAGGTATTTACTTGAGAATTTAAACAATAGCATTTTCAGATGAATACATTGTTTTCAAAACTATTCATACCCCATGATAGACCAGCCCAAGTGTTTTGGTCTCTTACCTGTTTGAGAGAAGTTAGAAGTGACGGAATGCATCTTCTTTTCTCTGTTGTATCTTCTACCAATAAACAGTAAATTCAGAATGCAAAAAACGAAGCCATCAGTTGCTATTATAACATTTAAAGCAAAGCTGGAGGCGTTATTATAAAGTCTCAAGCAACAGACAAACATAATCATTATCAGGTCCCCACAAAGAGTGCATAAACTGCCTCTTTGCAACTTCTGAACCACCCCTTCATTAATGCTTAAAACATCCAAAGTTTGACTCTTAGAAAATGCAGTATGCATTTTTCTTTCACTCCTGAACAGAGCCCCCCTTTGAATGAGGTCAGGATGAGCTGCCCTAATATCAGGTTTGTGTTGTAAAAATCAGCATCTTTCAGTTCAAAGTTTTTAAAAATACTTGAGTTCCACTCATGATAGCATTTATTGGAACTTGCTCATGCACAACACCAACCCATGCACTCTGGTGCATAATTGTGAAGTAAAAGAAAAATGTCATGATACATGTTTTTCAAACATTTCTTTACAAATAGAAGCCTAAAAAGTCGGGCATCCATTTTTTTTTTACTTGCTTCCATATCCATGCTGGAGAAAAGCATCCCTACACCACAGTGCTGGCAGTATCATGTTTTACTGTTGGATTGGTGTTTTCAGGGTAATGTGCAGCATTAATTTAGGGGTATCAGTGTAAAAGTGGGTCAAATGCAAATGCATAGAAATCTAGCTGGGGACAGACTGGATCAACTGCTGATTTGCTCAACGTGAGAATATTGTGTATCCTTTCCTTTTGTGTATCTCTTTTACATAAAAATATGTAAAACAAAATTAATGAATGTCTTCAGTATTTTGCCTTTTTATACAATGAACTGCAATAAAAAGTAAGATACTTGCGAAATATCTATAGTTATCATGTCGGATTTATCTTGTAATTATTTCAAGCCTTTTCCCATCTGTTAGCTTGCAGAATAAAATCACAATTTAAAAATGAATAAAAAGCCCTATTAAGATATAAAGTAAGAGCAAAAGAAAACCAGTATGTTCCTAAAACTCCATGCTTAGCTAATGTGCATGGTGAGCCTCATCAGTTGTTTCACAGCAAACCAACCAGTTTTGGTGATGTAGATCAATATCCAGACCTATTTAAAAGAAAAGCCAGTCTGGATAACGTCTTTCAACCTAAAAATGCAAAATGTATGTAACTGTGGCACACATTTTCACTACAGTTCTCCCCTAAATAACATTCAATAATATATATATGTATATATACAGGGGTTGGACAATGAAACTGAGACACCTGTCATTTTAGTGTGGGAGGTTTCATGGCTAAATTGGACCAGCCTGGTAGCCAGTCTACATTGATTGCACATTGCACCAGTAAGAGCAGAGTGTGAAGGTTCAATTAGCAGGGTAAGAGCACAGTTTTGCTCAAAATATTGAAATGCACACATTATGGCTGACATACCAGAGTTCACAAGAGGACAAATTGTTGGTGCACGTCTTGCTGGCGCATATGTGACCAAGACAGCAAGTCTTTGTGATGTATCAAGAGCCACGGTATCCAGGGTAACGTCAGCATACCACCAAGAAGGACGAACCACATCCAACAGGATTAACTGTGGACGCAAGAGGAAGCTGTCTGAAAGGGATGTTCGGGTGCTAACCCGGATTGTATCCAAAAAACATAAAACCACGGCTGCCCAAATCACGGTAGAATTAAATGTGCACCTCAACTCTCCTGTTTCCACCAGAACTGTCCGTTGGGAGCTCCACAGGGTCAATATACACGGCCGGGCTGCTATAGCCAAACCTTTGGTCACTCACCCCAATGCCAAACGTCGGTTTCAATGGTGCAAGGAGCGCAAATCTTGGGCTGTGGACAATGTGAAACATGTATTGTTCTCTGATGAGTCCACCTTTACTGTTTTCCCCACATCCGGGAGAGTTACGGTGTGGAGAAGCCCCAAAGAAGCGTACCACCCAGACTGTTGCATGCCCGGAGTGAAGCATGGTGGTGGATCAGTGATGGTTTGGGCTGCCATATCATGGCATTCCCTTGGCCCAATACTTGTGCTAGATGGGCGCCTCACTGACAAGGACTACCGAACCCACTGACAAGGACTACCGAACCATTCTTGAGGACCATGTGCATCCAATGGTTCAAACATTGTATCCTGAAGGCGGTGCCATGTATCAGGATGACAATGCACCAATACACACAGCAAGACTGGTGAAAGATTGGTTTGATGAACATGAAAGTGAAGTTGAACATCTCCCATGGCCTGCACAGTCACCAGATCTAAATATTATTGAGCCACTTTGGGGTGTTTTGGAGGAGCGAGTCAGGAAACGTTTTCCACCACCAGTATCACGTAGTGACCTGGCCACTATCCTGGAAGAAGAATGGCTTATAATCCCTCTGACCACTGTGTAGGACTAGTATATGTCCGTCCCAAGACGAATTGACGCTGTATTGGCCGCAAAAGGAGACCCTACACCATACTAATAAATTATTGTGGTCTAAAACCAGGTGTTTCAGTTTCATTGTCCAACCCCTGTATATATATTTTTTAAGTTCTGAGCAGTCCCAGGCAAAGCACATAACCTAGTCTCCCTTTTCTCAGATGCATGCAGGTGGCAACTACTCAACACACGGGAATGCCTACTCCTTAGTGACTGCAGTCATAAAAGCAATAGAAAACATATTCCGGACAGAACTGACAGATACGTTCAGTTTTATTATCTGGGCGTCCTGTGCTTGCCCTTTCTAATGCCACCCTGTGCAACTGTCCATATGGCCAAAATCCAAAACCACATCTGAACACACTGATTTACCTTATATTAAATGAATGGCAGACAGCATTCTTGGATTTTTGATTTTTGAATAAAACTGGCACTTCCATTTGTAGTACTTAGTCCTCCACTAGAGGGCAGAATACAGGTGTAAAATAGGTTAGAAATATGTGCCATTTTGCATTACAGGGTTATAACTACACAATTTTTTGTCCCAGCTGCATCATTTGTGTGTAAAATAACCTTTGATGACCTAATTCAGATTAATTTGTCTGCCATGAGAGAAGCTGTACTGCAAACCAATGCATATTTAAATCGAATGACAAGTAGCCTTTCTGTCCTGACAAGCTTGGTATGTACTCAGGTGACAATGCCCTCTAATGTCCCTCTTGTAGACTCTGAGGGACATCCAGAAAAGGCCTATTGAAATTGTTTTAAAAATAGCAGAATAGAAGCACTCATTTCCCCTGTATTTTCACACCTGTCATGAGACATTTGCGAGTGTTCTATGGTGCTAAACGTGCTCTTTTTAACAATTCCCATCACTGCAGCTCTTAAGTCCTAAAACAGGCTTGAACAGTGCACATTATTTACAGAGATTAATAATTTAGTAGTGATATTGACACAGAGGCCTTTTCCCTCCTCATTTGCCTGAGGAGATACTGCTTAAGATGCAACACCACAAAGTTGCGCCAGCACAAGTTCGCTCACTTGAATAATACTGTTTGTTTTTTTTTTTTTTGCTTTTCAAGCAGTTTCTCTTCTTTTGTTCTTGTTTCAGTTTCTGCTGCTTTGTAAAAACTTTGCTCATAAAAAGCTGCTAAATCTGTAACTTTTCTATCTGCTTTCCAGGGGATGTTGACAGCATCACCAGTCTGATCCACCATCACATACCTGAGGCAAAACTCATTGAGACCATCGGCCAGGAGCTGACCTATTTGCTTCCCAATAAAGGGTTTAAACATCGAGCCTATGCCAGTCTGTTTAGAGAGCTGGAGGAGATGCTTGCTGATATGGGTCTGAGCAGCTTTGGCATCTCTGATACGTCATTAGAGGAGGTAGGGAAATTGGCAGTTAAGGGTTAATAGAATAAAGAAATTAATTATATCGGTTTGAAAGATGCTACAAAGGTTCTTACTGTGAACTGATGAAACTGATGAACTGAAAATGCTTCACTTCAACAGATCTTAATATACTTGAAATATATTTGATCAGCATTCGGTGCATTTAAAATGTGTACACACCGGTTCATCTGCTGGCGCCCGGCCCTAGCCATTGGTGGGCTTATGGGCCTCCTCAACTGGCGGGGAGGTACCATCTCATTGCAGGTGGGGTGAAGTCAACCTGGGTGTGTAATGTCTTATGTCTTCTATGAGTTGTTTGTCTCATAGAACACAAGAGTCCAACATGTTTGATCGGGCCGGCGTCTTCCCTTGGGGACGGTGATGGGTGGAGTGGTGCATCACGGGTTGACTGCCTGGCTGGCGCTGGGGGTTTAGTGTGGGGTTTGGTGTGGGGCACGTTTTGTTGCTTTGCTGGCCTGGTTGTGGCTGCAATCCGGTGCCGGGCTAGGGGGCTTCGGGGCTTCAGGGAATGGGTTCTCTGTTGGCTCTGCTTTGTGGGTTCAGGGGTGGTCAAACTGTGGCTTTCGCTAGAGGATGGAAATTGGAAATGTCAGGAAGATTCCACTAGAATAGCTGAACTTTGTTTCAGATTAATAATTAACGTCAGGTCTGAACCCAAAAAAAAACTGAATGCTGAAATATAATCAAAAGGTGGTTTAACAAAGTATTAGCTAAACCCCTTTTAGTTGATTGTTGCAAAATCACTGTAAACTTCCTTTGGTCATAATGCAGCTGAGATGCCTGCTGATGCAAATCGAAACACACCAAGGAAGCACATCGATGCCATCTAGTAGTCAGAGTGTGAACTACCTCTAGTTGTGATTTTACAGTATAAAGCTGAATTTGAAATACTGTCATCATGGGCCATTGTATGTGTCGTACCCAAATGAACAATATCCACTTAAATTGGCATCGTCTTGACAGCAAAAACACAACAAATTTATTATAACTGTAATATATTATAACTCTATATAACTGTGAATAAATTCAGGAAGTAAGAGGTTAAGGCTTTCAACCCTGTCCTGTCTGACCATTAACCCTGTCCTGTCTGACCATTTCTTAATAACCTTTGAATTTAATTTAACCGAGTACTCCACACCTGAAAGAAAATTTCCATTATAGTAGATCATTATCAGACGATGCTGTAACAACCTTAAAGAATCTATTCCACTTTTAATCTCCTCATTATCACTGAAAAGCACAGTGGAGGGCAATAATACTGTTTCTGCCCCTTCACAAATTGATTCTCTTGTTCATAGTGTTACTTCATCATTGCGTGGTGCATTAGACAATGCAGCCCCCTTGAAAAAAAAGGTAATTATTCATAGGAGGCAGACTCCTTGGTTTAATTTAGATCTGAGTACTTTGAAGCACAATGTTAGAAAATTGGAGAGAAAATGGCGCTCTACACAACTAGAGGATTCCTACTTAATCTGGAAAAATAGCCTACGGTTGTATAAAAAGACACTTCGCCAAGCCAGAACAGCTGATTTCTCATCATTAATAGAAGAGAACAAGAATAATCCTAGGTTTCTCTTTAGTACAGTTGCTAAACTTACACAGAGTCATAGCTCTGTTGAGCCATCCATTCCCTTAACTCTTAGCAGTCATGAGTTTATGGGATTCTTCTTAAATAAAATTGATTCTATTAAAAATAAAATCTTTGACATACTCCCGAAGATGATTACTTCATCCTCAGCAAGTGAGACAACATTGGAAATAACTGTAGAACCTGATCTATGTTTGGACTGTTTTGATCCTGTGGAGCTTCCTGAGTTATCAGAAATATTAGCTTCATCTAAACCTTCAACTTGTATGTTAGACCCAATCCCAACCAAATTATTTAAGCAAGTGATTAAATAATTACCAGCCCCATTTTAGATATGATTAGTCTATCTTTAGTAAATGGATATGTACCACAGGCTTTAAGGTAGCTGTAATTAAACCTTTGCTTAAGAAACCTTCGCTTGATCGAGATGACTTGAAAAATTACAGACCTATATCCAATCTTCCATTCTTATCTAAAATTCTTGAGAAAATAGTTGCTAATCAAATGTGTGAGCATTTACACAGCAATGACCTGTTTGAAGAGTTTCAGTCAGGCTTCAGAGCTCATCATAGCACTGAAACAGCTCTGCTGAAAGTCACTAATGATATTCTTATGGCCTCAGATAATGGACTTGTGTCTGTACTGGTTCTGTTAGATCTCAGTGGTGCATTTGATACAGTCGATCACAATATTCTCTTAGAAAGGCTGGGGAATATTTTGTAGGGATCAGGGGGAACAGCGCTAGGCTGGTTTTAAATCTATTTGTCTGACAGATTCCAGTTTGTCATGTAAATGATAAATCATCTTAAAATCAGGGTTTAAATTGTGGAGTACCCCAGGGTTCAGTACTTGGGCCAATTCTCTTTTTCTAATATATGCTTCCAATTGGTCAAATTATCAGGCAGCATAGGATAAAATTTTCACTGTTACGCTTATGATACTCAGCTTTACTTATCCATAAATCCTGATGAACACAACCAGTTAGATAGACTACAAGCATGTCTTGAAGATATAAAAAGTTGGATGACTTTACATTTTTTGCTTATAAATTCAGACAAGACAGAAGTTGTCGTCTTTGGACCGGAGTCTTCTGCTGCTTAGTCAATCATTTATCCTGGATGGCATTAAATTGACCTCCGGTAATAAAGTAAAAAATTCAGTTTATTTATATAGCGCCAATTCACAACACATGTTGTCTCAAGGCACTTCACAAAAGTCAGGTACATACATTCCAATTAATCCTAACCATTGAACAGTGCAGTCAGATTCAGGCATTTATTCAAATTGGATAAAAATTTTCTATTTAAGGGAAAACCCCAGCAATTGCACGGGGTCAGAGACTTGTAGCAGTGACTCCTCCTGGTGAGCATGTAAAGACAGTGGACAGTCACTGGCATTGACTTTGCAAGCAACCCTCATACTGGAGCATGCATGTAGCGACAGTGGAGAGGAAAAAACTCCCTTTTAACAGAAGAAACCTCCAGCAGAACCAGGCTCAGTGTGAGCGGCCATCTGCCATGGACCGAGACAAAAAAAACAAAAAGCACTGATCCAGGAATTTTCTATGGGAAAAAAAAATGTTAAGGGTGTAGCTCCTTTAGTCGTTTCATCAAAAAGAAAAAAACAGATAAACTCTGAGCCGTTTTCAAGGGTTAGAGTCTGAAAGAGAGCACAAAATTTAGTTACAGTAGAAGCTCAGTCAATTGCCATGTCTAGGAGAGAGAAAGGGGTTTAAACACTAAAAGACGGGCCATGTGGATCATTGGTAGGGGGAGCATTAAGTTTTTGCCAGCAGAAGCTTGGCGAAAGCCCTCTCCAGAAAGGTTTCACAGGTAGACATGAGTCTGGCCAGGTGTAGCTTTTAGAAGAGAAAAGAGGGAGAACATAGAGAAAAAGTTAAAAGCTGAAATAACCCGCAAATAATGCAAAATTGGGGAGTAGTGTTGAGAATGTAGCAAAGGGGTGAAAGTGGTCATTATGTCCCCCCAACTAAGGCTATAGCAGCATAACTAAGGGGATAGATCAGGATAACCTAAGCCACTCTAACTATAAGCTTTATCAAAAGGAAAGTTTTTTAAGCCTAGCCTAAAAATAGACAGGGTGTCTGCCTCACGGAAATAAAACTGGGAACTGGTTCCACAGGAAGGGAGCCTGATAAATAAGGGGCTGCCTCCCATTCTACTTCTAGAGAACCCCCGTAAACCTGCAGTCTGAGAACGAAGTGCTCTTTTAGGAACATATGGAAAAATCAGATCTCTGATGTGTGGAGCTAGATCATTAAGGGCTTTATATGTGAGGAGGAGAATTTTAAATTCTATTCTGGATTTAACAGGGAGCCAATGAAGGGAAGCTAAAATAGGAGAAATATGATCTCTCTTTAATCTTCTTGTCCTGCTTATCCACCTTAAGTAGCAGGAATATTGGCTAGATTCCCACGTCACTGTAGATTAATATTTGAACACTTATATTCATTTAGATATTAAAAGAAGAACTTATATTTATGAAATCTTTTCAAAGTTAAAGGATGATCTTTTTTTTCTTTCCAGATATTTCTAAAGGTCACAGCAGATGGAGAAGCAGCAAATAATGCCACCACTGCTGGTAAATGCCACCACTGATATTCTGCTTGACCTTTTCCTTGAATTAGATTCCTGACTCATTGATCTGTCTCTCCAACGTGCTCTTTAGCCTTCCCCCACACCTACATTTGTAGAATTGCTATAAACATGCAACTCATAGTTGAAATATGCAGATGTGACATAGAAAGTATCCACATAACTTTTGTAGGATGTTCATATGTTGTGGTTTTAACCCTGTAGTTTGTGTGTTTTTTCTCCTACCTCTAGAACAGTGGATGTTACAGGGAAGACAAAATGGCTGCAAAGCTGGTGTAGGTGAAGATGAAGGTCAGAAAGAGAGGGGCATTTGGACAGAGCTTCAATAAATATACAGTTATTCCCCTCTTTTTCCTATTGAACCTGCTGGACCTGGGTTATTTAGATGCCATGTTTTCATATCAATACGTTTTGAATTTGTAATTTGAATGAATTCACATAAAGGATTTCATTTAAATCAAGTAATTTTGAACCACATTTGCATAAAATGACCCAGTTCTAAGGGTCACAGTTTTTACAGTAAACATTTAGCAGCTGCTTCTCATTGCATGCTTTTTTTTCTAGCTGCATAAGCTTTAGAAATGTAGTTTAATGTCACTTAATAAACTTGCCTTGCCTTGCCTGTTCAAAAAAAGGAAAATGTCACCTACAGTATATTGATGTCAGACATAAACATTACAATTTAAGTCTACATGGATAAAAGCTACCTGCCTGAA
Organism: Crenichthys baileyi; assembly: GCA_036173005.1. Taxonomy (NCBI): domain Eukaryota; kingdom Metazoa; phylum Chordata; class Actinopteri; order Cyprinodontiformes; family Goodeidae; genus Crenichthys; species Crenichthys baileyi. The sequence goes on along the minus strand of JAHHUM010000144.1, from coordinate 80,506 downwards.
AATGTTTTCCTTCATCAATATTTTTATACTAATGCTCAGCATTTGTTTTCTTGATACTGATAGAAAATAATGGTGTAAATGGGGCTTCATCTGACAGCAGTGCAGGAAAGGGTTCCAGACAGGTGAAAGGAGCTGCACTGATCCTGAAGCAGTTTCATGCTTTGCTGGTGAAGAGATTCCATCATGCCATGAGAAGCAGAAAAGACTTCCTGGCACAGGTACTGCTGGATGTGGTGAACATGGAGATGCACTGATGTGTGGCTAAGAGGAGACAGCTGGACTTTGAGCTGATATGGGACACATGCATGTTTCTGTGTTTTAAAATACTTCAACATACATAATCTGCTTCCAGAAGGAGGAAAAACATGGGAGGAAAAATATCTACCTTTATTTTCACATGTTTTTCAATGCTATGGTTTTAAACTTTATTTTAATATGTGACTGTGGTTTCAGATTGTGCTTCCTGCCACTTTTGTCCTCATTTCTCTGGTCTTCACACTGATTGTCCCTCCGTTTGGAGAATATCCCAGCCTGACTCTGACGCCCTGGATGTACGGACAACAGTTCACCTTCTTCAGGTCAGACATCTTTGCAAAAATAAATACACAGTGTCTTGCCAAAGTATTCATACACTTTTTAACTTTATCTCATGTTGTCACGTAACAACCATAAACTGCAATGTACGCTTATTAGTATTTTATGTGATAGACCAACACAAGGTAGCGCATAATACTGAAGTTAAAGAAAAGTGATGCATGATTTTTAAATTGTTTGCCAATAAAAATCTGAAAAGTACAGTATGCATTTATATATAGTGCCCCTGAATCAATACTTTGAAGAACCTGATTTCTCTGAAATTTCAGCTACAACTCTTTTGGGGTATGTCTACCAGGTCTGGCAAACCTTTGATTTAACCATTCCATTGTAGCTTGGGGTGTGTGTACAGTGTTGCTCTGCTACAAGGCGATCCTCCAACCCAGTCTTATGCCTTCTGCAAACTCTAACAGGTTTTCTTCCAGGATAGCGCTGTTTTTAGTTCCAGCCATCTTTACATCATCTTTGACCAGCTTCCCTGTCCTCGCTGAAGGAAATCATCCCCACAGCATGATGCTGCCACCACCATATTACAGTGTGGAGATGTTGTGTTCAGGATTTTGTTTTTTATGAGGGCCAAAGGTTCAGTTTTGGTGTCATCTTACAAAAGCATCTTCTTGTAGATGTTTGCTGTGTCCCCTACATGGCTTGTGGCAAGGTGCAAACAAGACTTCTTTTAGCCTTCATTGAAAAATTATTTCCTGTTGCCAGTACTCCATACATACTAGATTTGTAAAGTTCACAAATACTATTGGTACTGTCAATTAACCAGATTTTTATCTGCCCTGTTTACACATTCTTCCATGGAGCTGTGGATCTCTGTAGCTCTTTTAGAGTTACCATGGACCTTTCTCAATGTTCTTTAATTAATGCTCTCCTAGCCCAGTTTGCAGATGTGCCATAATTTTTTCATTTTCCTAACATTGCTTTTAAACTTCTCCACAACATCTGCCTGGCCTGTCTGCTGTGTTCCTTAGTCTTCATGATGCTGTTTGTTTACTAATGTTCTCCAGCAAATCTAAATCACACACTGGTAACCCTGTTCTCATTATTAGACTTCTGAAGGCAATTGGCTGCACTGGATTTTATTTTACTTTATTAGATTAAAGAGCTTTTAATGTCCCACAGTTTTCAATTGTATTGGTAAGACAAAAATGAAACTCATGTTTCCTTTTCCTTCCATTTCACAATTATTTATTACTTTGTATTGGTCTATTATAAAAGATCTAAATAATATACAGTGAATTTTGTAGTAATTTGACAAAATGTGCAAAACTTAAAGAAGTACAGTACCATTCACAGGGACAGTAATTCTCATTCTCAGTCTCAGTAACATTGATTTATCTCCTTTTTTCCCCACCATTTTTAGCAATGAGCGCCCATTTGACCCCAGAATGAAACACTTTGCAGATCGCCTGTTAAACGTGCCAGGTCTTGGCACACGATGCATGCAGAGAGAACTGTTAGGGTAAGTGTCAAGATAAGAATAAAAAATATCTTGCTGGAACATACCTTTTTTCATCACTAATGCTATGCTGTTAAACATTTTGCAGTAACAAATAATCATTTTGAATTTATAAGCATTTATGCTGAAATACCATTTGTCTTTATGAAATTTGGGATGTCATTATAAGTGCTATAAAAAGTATTCTAAATTGTAAATTAAATTAAAAATACCACAAATGCACAAGTCATATTATGTGTCCTCTCTGTCCCTTTTCGGTAAAGGACGCTCTGTAACACCAGCGCTTCAGACTGGGAGCAACCTGATGTCTCCCCTGTAGTCCAGAACATCTTACAGAGTCCCGAATGGAACCAGCGCAACCCTTCACCTTCCTGCCAGTGCAGCACCGGCAAGAAGCTGACAATGATGCCCATCTGTCCCATCGGGGCAGGAGGCTTGCCCCCTCGGCAGCGGGTGGAGGCCACGGGAGACATCATGCTGGATCTGACCAACCAGAACATCTCCGATTATCTGGTCAAAACTTATCCCAGTCTCATCAGAACCAGGCAGGTTGGACTGTTACGTGAGAGAAAATGATCCAAAAAAAGATGCACAGTAGCTGTTTCATCTTTCTTTTTTAAACTTTATTAATGAAGTTTCTTCCTATTTACCTTTATTTTGCAGCTTAAAGAGCAAATACTGGGTAAATGAACAAAGGTAATCTATTTTTTCTAGTCTTACTCTGTATCTGGAAAGGGACGTTCCCTTTTGTTTTGTTCAGATTATAATCTTTCTTCCTTTCCTAATCAGGTATGGAGGCCTCTCTGTAGGGGGACAACTTCCCATCCTAGATGTGGACGCTAAAGGCATCCAGAATGTCTTCCATCAACTGGGACGGATGCTCAACATAACAGGGGTAATTCTTTCATAGTTTTCACCTGCAGACTTGACAGCAGAAACCAGCTAATCTGAGCTCCCATGTTCACAGGGTCTGTACTGCAGACTTGCACTGAGGGACATTGGTACATTCTTACACTTCATGGAGAGTGAGTTCAATGTAAAGGTAAGTTTGGGAGGTTGAATATGAAGAAAGTTTGCTTGCAACCACTTTATGATGTATGAAAACTGTCTGATTGCACATTTGAATTACCTCTCCAATTCTCTGTCAGGTATGGTATAATAACAAAGGCTGGCACGCCATGGTGGCCTTCATGAATGTGGCTAACAACGCCATCCTGCGAGCCTTCCTCCCTTCATTCGCCAAACCTGTTGAGTATGGCATCACTGCCATCAACCACCCTCTGAATCTCACCAAAGAGCAGCTTTCTGAAGTCACTGTGTGAGCACGGCTGTACCTTTATATGCCTATGTCTTGATTTAAAGGATTAGAAACATTTAGTACAAAACCCTAGTTTAAACTCACATTAATAATTTGAGTTGGGTAATCTAGGTAAACAGTGGCATCCAAAATCATTGGCACCCCTGATGTGAAGATGTGTAAAAAGTTTTAACTGAAATTAATTTTAATTGCTGTGGAATAATCCAACACTGAAAAATTATAAAAAGTCTGATTGCATTTATTCAGCTGTAAAAAAGTGCTGTTGTTAATACTTTCCTGAATCCTCTTTTACCAACAGGGCAGCACTAGGTCTTCTACAACATTTTGTAATGTTGGAGCATACAGAGAGAGAGACCATTCCTCTTTGAACAAATTCTGTTGATTGTCCAGATCCCTGGTTCCCTCTGTTTGCTCTCTCTTGTTCAGGTTGGCCATAAAATGGCCATAAAACAAGGCTGATTTTGTGTTAATTATGATCATTTTCCTGGTAAAAGACCAGATGATGACTATTTTTTGGGTTTTCTGGCAGAGTGCACCAGATGTTTATTTCATTCATCCTAGTATTTCAAAGAGTTAATAATGCAATTCACTTGAATAATATTCAGAAGGGATTTAGAGGAGAAACAGGTCCACAGCATCACAGATCTTCCACCATACTTACCAGTGGACATGTGGTGCTTTTTATCATATTCATTTTTTGTTTTCGCAACCAACCCACATGGAGGGTTTGTGGAGACTAAGATCTGACCAAAAGGTCAGATCTTAGTCTCCACTGACTAAAGTACGCAGTTCAATTTATTTTCAGAAGTATGTTCTGATAGTATTTAGAACACTCTACAACTGGGTTCATGATAGTAGGACAGAGGTTTGTGATTTTTTATCTTCCTTTACCAAGCTGCTCACTGTGCTTTGTAACAAGATAAACTCAGGTCCTCATCATTGGGTAAATATAAGCATGTTAAAATGAGAAGCTGTTTTCTTGTAGCCAATTCCTCACCTATAAAGATTAAAATATATGCGCCTTATTTGACATGCTTCCTTGTCTTTCCCATTTTTAAGAGTGGCTAAGAGAAACGTGTCTTTGTTTTACATGATATTTATACCCCAGAGAAGCAGAAATTCGGATTACTATTTTAAACTTACTAGGCAGTACACTCAACTTGTAAAGTTAAATATATATAAAAATTTTAAAAATTGTTGATTACATTGGTTTTACAGAATACCTGTCTCATAACATGGTTATGCAATAGTTTTTTTTTCCCATACAGATTTTTCTTGACGTTTTTTTTTTTCATTTTGGGCTTAAGCTGCAGCAAAAGATGAGTTTATTCCAAGACTTTTTACACATTTTTATCAGGCATGCCAGTAATTGTTGCATATATAAAAATTATTCCCAAACAAATTTTAGCAGTGACAGTGACAGGCAGCCTGTTTGCATGGTTTACGTATCTTAGACATTCTAAGCAAACAAGCAAAAAAAAAACAAAAAAAAACCATCCAGACCAGATTGCAGAGTATGGATTTTAATCTTCTCCCTTCTCCCTGCAGGTTGACCACTTCTGTGGATGCCGTTGTAGCGATCTGTGTCATTTTCGCCATGTCCTTCATCCCTGCCAGCTTCGTCCTCTACCTCATTCAGGAGCGAGTGACCAAAGCCAAGCACCTGCAGTTTGTCAGTGGAGTGAGTCCTTTTGTGTATTGGGTGGCCAACTTCTTCTGGGACATGGTGAGTAAGATTAGGGTTCATAAATAAAACTGTTCACAAGTGTTTTTTTTGTTTGTTTAATGACCTCAATCTTTAACTTTTATTTCTCTCTCAGATGAACTACTTTCTCAGCACTGCAATGGTGGTTGGCATTTTCATGGCTTTTGATAAAAAGTGTTACACATCACCAACTAACCTACCGGCATTAATAGCGCTTCTTCTTCTTTATGGGTGAGCTGCTGATTTTCAATGTAGTTCAGTTATAAAATAAAAATGTGGCATGGTTGAGAAAATCCTGGAGTATTTTAATTAAATGCGAAATACAGAATGATATTTAGGATAAATTGTTACTGCTGCCCTCCAGAAGCGCAATATGTAATAGATTTAAGCAATTACAATATAACATATTGCACAATGTTTATATTTTCCCATTTGTGTACAGTACATTTCCCCAAACTGCCCTAAATGTAAGATTCAAATTGGAACAAGACTTCACTGTTTGTAGGAATATAGCTTCACTCAGACCTTCTGGAGGGTGGTATGTATTAATATCAGCAAAGCGATAAGAAAGCATGTGCCAGCATATCCTAATATTCTTGCTTGGAAGTGTACCAGACTTTTTGATACTGCACGAAGAAGTTATCCAAACACTTCAAATGCTGGCAAGAAAGACTATTATGATAAAGTGGGTCGGACATGAGCCCCCTTCTATCTCCATATGGAAGTCAATAATTATGGACGTTCTTATTTGGATAAAACTAGGATATTATGCTGATGGATAGATGGATGTGTTTTTGCAAAAATGGAAAAAAAGAAGACATTAGAGGTCATGGGACTGAATTTTGACTTGGACTCCAGGATATTCTGTGCATCACTGTAGAGTCAGACAGGTCCATGTTAATTGAAATTAGTTTTCTCTCTTCTGCTTTGTATATTGATGTCTAGTGCTGCAATTTGTCACTACCTATGTGATGAAGTTGCATTTTGATTAAATAAACATGTGGGAGGAAATAAATAAATCAATAAATAAATACATGAAAATACAAAAATGTGTTAATAACCTTTTGCTCTACAGTGCAACCTGTGTCCCTGGAACAGATCAATTGTGGACACCCAGTCTGTCTCAGCTGAATGTCTCATTTCTAAAGAAAACTAAACATCTTGTTGCTTCAAAGAGTACAAAAACTAATTTCAACAAGCAAGAAGTTCAGATAGAAGGCACAGATGAAATAGAAGGGAAAAAACTGAAAGGGCATACATAGTTTTACAACTTTTCCTTTTCAATTGTATTTAGACCCATCATCAAAATCGAGAAAAATATTAAAAGGTATGGCAGGTATGGATTTAAGGGGATCTATGGACATCAGCAGACATTTTCTAAAGAAAGATTAGACATAAAATGTAAAAGGTGGTGTAAAACATTTTTCTTACCTTACCTGATAAACAAAACACCAGCTGTGGTGGCCTCTGTGACCTGGCTGTTAATACCTTGTTGTTGCCATGGCAGGAACTTTGTTTTGTTCTAATCTCTGACGTTCAGGTTATTCCTTCCCTTAAATCCAGAATTCCCATTGCTTCATAATCCCAGGGCAAAAAGTAACACAGATATTGGTTTTGATTCGTGAAGAGAAATCTTTCCTCTCTGCCTGTTGACTTCAATGGAGCTTGCCCAAATTTCCTGCATAGATGATCTTTGCAGCAGAGGGGATTACTGCTGTACACCTTTTTTTTGCATTGTCCAAAAGGGGCCACATATCTGTTCAGCAATTTTCCACATATAGGTTTAATGGCTCTAAAACATGACATTTGCTCTTTAAAAACACTATTATCATAATTCTCAAACTCTCCTGCTTTCAGGTGGTCAGTGACACCCATGATGTACCCGATGTCCTACGTGTTCAATATCCCGAGCACTGCATATGTGTCTCTGTCCTGCATCAATCTTTTTATCGGCATTAACAGCAGTGCCATCACTTTCATCCTGGAGCTCTTTGAAAACAACCGGGTAAGGACATGTCAACATGTTAGTCTTTTTGCAAATATATGGATTATTTTAAGGTGAGTGAAGGAGATTTGCTCTAACAAAGTACTTCCTGTGCTACATCTCCATTAACAATTTACCTCAGAATCAAACTAAAAACCTTAACAAGGCAATCCATTATTACATGGGACCATAAACCATGACACACAAACCCACAGACTGTGTCACAGCTTTGCAAAGATGCATCCAATGCTTTTACAGTTCTGAGAATACTACAATCATTTTTAAAAACCTTGTGCATTGCATTAGTCCCACTGGCAGTGAAACACACTATAAGCTTTAAGCTACCACAAACATGCTTGGCAGTTACTACTGTATTATTACCCAACCAAGATTTGTACGTGGGCCCAACATTGACTTTTCCCACCCTGGATTGTGGCTCTGGGTTTACAATAAAGTTCTTGTAGGGGACCCATTTGTAATTTTTTTTAACGACAAAACCAGTAGGAAACCATATGTAGGTTCCCAAATAGTTCTAATTATGAAACACATCTATTTCCCATATTTACCTAGGGGTGTCTTCCATCAAACATTTCTGAACAATTTAATCTGGGCAATTATGTCTACCACAAACAATCTGATCTAGGTCCTGTTTTTCAGTCATGTTTTCCCACCATGACTTAAAACTTTTTCAAGAAGACATTTGGCTCATCCAGGTGTTCTGCAGCTAATTTCTGTCAAACGCAAAATGTATCCTTTTTGGAATAGGGTCCTTCTTTCTTTTCAGCACCACCCTCTCAGTCCATGGTGATGTAAATCCAACTTCACTGTGGAGATTGACAAGGTGTTCCTGCATCTTTCAGGTTATGATCTTCTCAAGGCTCTGTGGTTCCTGGGTTGTTTTTGAACATATCAACCAATTTAATTTAATCTCACTTTGGGTCAGGTAATCAAAACCTAGATACAGCTGGGTGTTCCAACAACATAATGATCCAAAATGAACAACAAAAATGCTTTTTTAGAGGATAAAGGCCTAGCCCTCCAATAGAAAATTTGACAGATATGACAGAGCCAAGCTCTTATATATCTGTCAAAAAGAGTGAGGAAAAATTTAGCCAAGTTATGCCAAAAGCTTGTTGGCTGCAAAAAAAGTATGGTTTTTCTGCAACTTGCTAAGAGATATTTAACCATATTTGCATGTATATTAGACATGTTTTTAAAAGCCATTAAAGTTGTTTGTATCATCCTTCCATTCTGGAAAAAAAAACTGTTCGGAAACATCAGTAAAAGCTGAAATGTTTGACCTTCTTAAATTTTTCAGCCCATAAAACTAACTACTGCTTCAATAATAATAAAATAACTGTTGTCTTCAGTGCAGCATTCTACACAATAATAGTAAGAGGTTGTTTTGCATTGGATTTTATATCATAAGTACATTTGACAATTATAAGGGAAACAATTATAGATCAGTATCTGTTATAATTAATACTGGAAAATATTTTACCTGCGGCAAAAAAAAAAAAAACACATTAATGCAAATCCCTTCAATTTATGTTGCCTTCTGTTGCCCATGGCTGTAAGAGGTGAATTGTTTTTCAAAACAAACTATGTTTTCTGAATGTCTGTCTACCCTCAGTTGTAAATAAAATAAATCAGTTAATCTAGATGTTGACTAAAGTCTGCTTTGAGGGCTGGAGGGCAGAGGAGTGTCTGATAAAATCAATGAAAAAAATATCAAGAGGCAGCAAGGACATAATAATTAAGATTGGACTCAAACTTGTATTAGCATATATTAAAGAGAAAACTGAATTTTAGTGAATAATATGGAAAACATTAACGAGACCTTTTAACTGTTATCATTTTGGGCACGAAAAACTAGGTCTGAATATTCAAGACAAGGATATATATGACCACCTGTTATTCTGTCATGTGTTTAAATAAAAATGAGTAGTGGGAGAAAATCAAAGATTGGATAAGGGGTGTAGACGGCTCCCTCAGTGTAAGCTAGTATAATAAAAACAAATAGAGACCATTCTCCAGCAGATGGTGATCTCCTCTGAACATCTGTGCTTCATTTCTCTCACCCCAGATGAGTCATGAGAGAAGGACTGCAGGTGGATTGAGACTTTTGACCGACTGAGAGATTTTTGTTTGTGGATGTTTTCCGAAAAGTATTTATAAATTTGAACATTATAACCTGCCATCATTTTTGCTCAGTTAGAAAAATGAATTTAATTATAGAAACTTTTTCCACACAGACAGAAAATGAGAACTTACTCAGAACAGACATACATAAGCAAAATGATCACTTGAGATTCTTTTTACTCTGTTTTTTTTATACTTATGAAAGCAGTCAAATAAAAACTAATTTAAATCCTAAGCATGATAACATTATGTCATATTCTAAAAACTATGTTTACAAATGGAACAGATATTTAACTCAGGATATTAGTCACAGAGCTCCGTTTATATGTCATCAGATGCATTTATGTATTGTTGCTGCTGGGGAACGTTCTTGTGTTTCCAGTCTCTGCTGACGTTTAACGAGTGGCTGAAGAAATTGCTGCTGGTGTTCCCTCACTTCTGCCTGGGGCGAGGACTGATAGACATGGCCATGAATCAAGCTGTTACTGATGTCTATGCCAGGTTTGGTAAGCACTGCGTATTATTTTCCCTTGTTAAAATTCAGTGTTTCACACACACTGGCTAAAATGAATACGCAACATTTTTACAATGTTCTCACTTACCCACCACAATGAATTTTATGTCACCAACACAAAGTAGTGCATATTTGGAAGTTGAAAGAAGACGCGCATTGGATAGACAGCATTCATGAACAACAATCTCTATTTCTTGGCACAGATTCTCAAATTAATTTTGACTATGTTATTCTAACAACTAAATGTGCTTTGATCTAACCCTATTGCTCTGGTTGTATGTTTGAAGCTGTGTCCTGCAGGAAGGCGAACCTCCACCACAGTCTCAGGTTTTTTGCGGCCTCTAAGAGGTTCAACTCTAACCAGCTGTCCTGTTGCTCATAAAGAAGAGCACCCTTACAGCATGATGTTGTCACCAACATGTTTAGGGATTGTGCTATCAGGGTGATGTGCACTAGAAGCTTCCTCCACAGAATGCACTTTGCATGCAGGTCATTCTACCAGAGCACCTTCTTCCACATGTTTGCTGTGTCCCCTACATGGCTTGTGGCAAACTCCAGAAAGGTCTTCTTGTAGCTTTCTTTCTTTCAACAAAGGCTTTTTAATTGTCACTTCCATAAAGGGCAAATTTGTTAAATGCATAACAAAAAGTTGCCATGTCAATAGATTCAGTTCCCTCTAAAGCTGGGGATTTCTGTAGCTCCTCCAAAGATACCATTGACCTCTTGGCTGCTTTTCTGATTAAGGCTCTCTTTTCCTGGCCTGTTAGTTTAGGGGATGGCCATGTTTTGATACATTTGATGTTGTTCAAGACATTTTTCATTTTCAGATGACAGAATGAACAATGTTATGCACGGTGTTCAAAGCTTGGGATCCTGTTTTATAAGCTAAATATGTTCTAAAAGTCTCATACCTTTATCCTTGAACTGTCTGTTGTGTTCATTGGTCTTCATGATGCTGTTTGTTCACTAATGTCCTCTAACAAGCCTCTGAGTCCTTCACAGAACAGCTGGATTTATACTGAGATTAATTTACACACAGGTCGACTCTATTTACTAATTAGGGGACTTATGAAGGTGATTGGTATCTAAGTTAAGAGACCAAATAAAAATACACGGCATACTTTTTATCTGTTAAAAATGTTGAAAGCCATTTATCACCGTCCTTACATTTGAGATTAGAATCTACTGTGTCTTGATTTATTACAAAAAAATCCAGTAAACTACCCTCAAGTTTGTAGTTTTATTTAGAGAAAATGTGAAAAATCTTTTTTTTTTTTTTTTTTTTAGGAGAAGAGTACACAAAGGATCCTTTCCGGTGGGACTTTGTGGGAAAAAACATATTTTTTATGCTAGTGGAGGGCTTTGTCTACTTTACTCTCAATCTTTTGATCCAGTATCGGTTCTTCTTGGATCACTGGTAAGGGCTTGGCTAAACACACGTAAGCAAAATGTAACAAAATGAATGGAAAAATATCAAAATTGAACAAGAACCTTCCATTGTACAAGGTCATAAAGCTAGTTCATGATAAGGCATTTCTCTAGTCTAGTAGAATCATTTTCTTTGTTTCTCAGGTTACCAGACTATAAACAGACAGTAGTACAGGATGAGGATGATGATGTTGCAGAAGAGAGGCAAAGGATTTATATGGGAGGAAGCAAGAAGGACATCCTACAGATAAGAGATCTTTCAAAGGTAAAAAATTATCAATTCAAGCATTCCTGTAATATTCCACATTTCTTAATATACTCTAGTCGCTTAGTGCATAGAATAATAACTGTTCACTCACATAAATTAAACACTAATCACTAATCAATAATTTTATCATTTTTAAATATTCAGCTAAAACGTTATCCTCAGGTTACCAGACTATAAATGGTAAATGGCCTGTACTTGCCCTCTGACCACCATCAGTTGGCAAGTCGGGTGACACCTTTCTGACATTGTCTGCTGACCATAAACTAACAATCGCCCTAATAGCTGCAGCCTCCATTAGCAGGAAAATGCTCCACACTAAAATGTTCAGGAAAGATTTGAGAAGTGCAGTAAGGAGCCCAACTGCCAAACACAAGATTCCAGTCCATGGAGTTTGTGTAAAGCCCCATTGAAAACATCTGATCTGTAATCTCCTACTGAATGACAAAAAAAGACTCATTCAAAACTTTTTTTTATATATATAAAGGTGTAGTTGCCACACTATGTAAGTAGACTGGAAATATTTCCAGACAGCTGAACTTGCCTTTCTAGCAAGCATAATGATAATGTAGTAGCCTTCTTTCAGCCTGATGACTGGCAGTGTGGAGAGAGGTCACGCTTTGCTACACTATGCACTTTACCTAATATCGCTTTTAAAGGAACAGTTTGACAGAAAACTAGCAGGTTTGAAATTGTAACTTTTGAAAACTGTGTTGTAAGTTGAACATGTCTTAATACGGTATTTTAAAAATTGTCAAATAAAATAATTGAAGTATTCCAGTGGTTTCTTTTTTGTAGAGAGATTTTTGCACAATAATAATAATAATAATAATAATAAAATAAACAAAAATAATAAAAAAATAAAAAAAAATGAAGAAATGAACGTAGTTAAAGAAAATAGGTGAAAACGATGTAAAAAAATGGGAATGCATTACATGCACTTTATTTCACAGAGAATTTGTTGGTAAAATTGGACAGGATAATATTTTTTTTAAGCACAGAATAACATTTTATTACATTCATTCTGCAGCAAATAACTCTCAAGCTGCTTTAACCTTACATATATTTTCTTAAAATATCAGGAGGATGAACTTAAAGCAGGAATTAATAAAAAAAAAATCCTCAATAGTATAAACTGGATTCTTATCTCTTTGTCAACAAACTAGATTTCACTCACTTACTTTTAAACTAAAACATAAAATTATCTAAAGTCACAATATTGCACATGCTCATTAATTGTTTTTTTTTTTTACAGATTTGTGACCTCTATATTTGTGTTTTCATTGCTATGGTATTGCTTAAACTTAAATGAGATATAATCATTTCTCTGCACAGACGTATGTGGGCAGAAAGAGGGCAGCTGTGGACCGGATTTGTGTGGGAGTCCCTACAGGCGAGGTGAAGTCATTGAGTTCATCTATGCTGAAATCTATTTCTAACTTTTCTCTTTGCCACAAGTTGTGCCTGGTTGTCTGGGGAGAGTTCTTTGTGAAGTTTTTCTTGATTAAAATAGTTTAAACTAGATATTAATATAAACTGCGTAAAGATACTTCAGTTTATTTATATAGAGCCAATTCATGACAAATCATTTCAAGGCACTTTGTAAGAAAAAGCTTGTGGGGAAAGGAATAACTGCCATATAACAGGAAGGAACCTATGACCTTTTCTGACATGAAATTATTCCAAACATTTCCTGTAGTAGGTTGGGATTATAAAAAATATTAATTATTTGTATTTGCTAAATGCCAAACTAATGTAAAGAGTATTTTACAAATACAAAGGTGATAATGTGTCTGAACTTCTTAGGAAAACACAGATCATGATGCCATGGCTCCTAGAAATGAACGTGCACAATGTGTGTATTAGTAGCAGAAAACAAAACTCACGGTGATGATGTTGTCTTGAGCTGATTAGAGATTTTCATTATCCATTATAATTATTCTGACATTTAGCAAATAGAAGTTAGCAATTAGGGCTGCACGGTGGTGCAGTTGATAGCTGCTGCTTTGCAGCAAGAAGGTCCTGAAATCGAATCCAGGACATGTATGGGTTCTCTCCAGGCTTAATCAGGTCAAAACACATTTATTTATGGACATTGATATTTTAATAAGTGAAGTCATGCAAGACTAAACCTTAGGGTCTTTTGATTCTTTATAATAGTGACTTAAATTTACAGTTTTCAATGCATTTTGTATTAATGGTGTCCTTTTGTTGTTGTTAGTGCTTTGGTCTTCTTGGAGTTAATGGTGCTGGAAAAACAACAACTTTCAAAATGTTGACAGGTGATACTGATGTCAGTTTCGGAGAGGCTGCTGTGGCTGGTTACAGGTAGGTAGAGCACATTTACAGAGTACTGAATCCATTCATGTCCCTGATTAACACCATGGCACAATACTCTTTAAGACTACAGAACCTTGCAAAAGTATTCATAGCCCTTAAACCACTTTAATGTATTTTTAATAGAATTTTATATGATAGACCAAAAAGAAAATACTGTCTAATTGTGAGATATATATATTTTCAACACATAAAAATCTAAAAAGAGGTTTGCATTTGTATTCAGCTCCCTTTACTCTGAAACCCTTTTATAAAATTTTGTGCAACCAATTGCCTTGGGGTGTTTAGAACAATTCAGATTAGATGCTCCCCATTCAGTCTGATTCGGCTTGAGCTGTTTTGCAAAGAAGGCCAGAAACATCAGTCTGAAACATCAGTCTGTAGATGTTTAAAGCTGGGGGAGACAAACCCCAAAAGCCCTGCAAATGTACAGTATGTACAGCAAATGAATTTTCAGATTTTCATTTAAAAACTAAATTATTTTCCTTTTACTTCACAGTTATTCACTACTTTGTTTCTGTGTATCACATAAAATCCCCAAAAATACATTAAAGCTTGAGGGGTATGAATACTCTTTTAGCACGCTTATTGACAAAAGTCATCCTGCTCATCCTGCATGTGGTTCCAGCTGGGTGACTGCTTAGAGAGTTCGACACTGGATACTGCCCAACATAATCTGTTTGATAACACTATCTGACAATAAATCTAACCCGAGTGTCTAAATAAAAGTGAAAATATGCTAATCAGGATTGAGAGAATTAGATTTGATTTTGAGAATTATTTACATTGAAGTCCCAAATCTGATATATTGGATCATTTCTAAATGTATTTTTAGCTGTAATTTACATAATGACTTCACAGATTTAATGCCACTTAAAGATGTTCCATATTGTTTTTTGACCTGCTGTTTCACAAGTAACATACTGTATTTTAATTTGCAGCATTCTGACAGAGATCCGTGACGTGCACCAGAACATGGGCTACTGCCCCCAGTTTGATGCCATTGATGAGCTACTTACCGGCAGGGAGCATCTCTACCTTTACGCTCGTCTCAGAGGGGTGCCCGAATCAGAGATCCCCAAAGTAAGTAGGACTCCAGCTGCTTCACATATGGAAGCGCCTGAGAATGATTTACTCTGCCACATATATGACAAAGACCCCCATCTTGTCTTCATGTTTTGTTTATCCTTCTCCCCATTTTGCTCATCTGTTTTTTTATGGTTTCTTTAGAATATTCGTTTATGAAGGAATCAGTCAGTGGTGCACTGGAGTGGCCTCTGAACACAGATCCTGTTTTTTTCTGCAGGTGGCAGAGTGGGGCATCCAGAAGCTGGGCCTGACAGAATATGCTGGCTGCAGTGCAGGAACTTACAGTGGAGGCAACAAGCGTAAACTGTCAACAGCTATCGCAATGATTGGCTGCCCTGCACTAGTGCTGCTGGTAAGAGAGCCAATGACAACAAGCTCCAGAGCCCATTGTTTGTGATTTTTAGGTTTTATGTAGGAATTTATCAATGAAATAGTCTATGGATCCAGATGGTGAGCCATATGGGTTCAGTCAGGCCTGGCCTGGAATGTTTTATATGCTGGCAAGAAAACTGTTCAGTTCAGTTCAAACTGGCATAAATCTGTGATTTTTTGCCATATGCTGATAGAGATAAGGACTTTGTCTCTGTTCATGTGGCGGTATGTGCTCAGAGAGTCAAGTTTGTTGTTTGTTCTGTAACTGTTTTCCTTTTTTTTACAGGATGAGCCGACGACTGGAATGGATCCACACTCTCGGCGCTTTCTGTGGAACGCCATCATGAGTGTGATTCAGGATGGCAGGGCCGTGGTGCTAACATCACACAGGTTTGAAACCTTATGATTAAATGAATTCACAGCCCTCTGTGAATGTATGTCAGCAGCTAACCAAACAACCAGCCCTTTTTCCAACAACTTTTATTAAAACCATTTAGATATTGTAACAAGAAACCCTAATGTATATTATCAGATTCTCTGTGATAAACCAACACAAGGTCGTGCATACTAATGAAGTGCAAGGAAAATGTTACATAGGGTTCACATATTAACAAGTAAAAATCAGAAAGGTCCGCCCTCTCTGATATCTTTACATTTTTTCCGATGCAACCAACTAGCTCCTGAACTCAATTAGCAAATTGAATCAACTTGTAAGTCATTTCTTTTCAATATACAGGTCCATTTCAAAAGATTTGAATGTGTTCCATTCAGGCTAATTTCTTAGATATAAAGTACTTTTTCAAAAATAAAAATTTTTAAGCAGGTATTAAGCATAATTTTCATTGGGCCAACATTTCTTTATTAAAAATGTTTTTTATTGGTCTGGTGTAATATTCTACTCTAAGATATTAAATGTCGTGTTTTCATTAGCTGTAAGCAGAAAATTATCATAAGTAACATAAATAAAGGCTTGAAAACATAATTCGGTGAGTAAAGAAACTATATAATGTGTTTCACTTAGTGAATAGATTTACTGAAATAAATGTACAATAACTTTCCAATTTATTGACATGCACCTGTAAACACCTGATCTGTGAGGGTCTCAGGTTTGTTAGAGAATACAAATAAATTTTGTAAAGGTTTAAAGCAGGGTTAGGTTATAAAACAATATCCCAAGCTTTCAACTGCAAACCTACTAAGATGGCTGTCCATCTGAACTGACAGGCTGGAAAAGGACAGCATTATTCAGAAATGTAGCCTAGAGACCCAAGTTACTCATCAGGAGCTGCAGAGATCTACATCTGGGGGGGGTTGGAGTCTGGGTCTTGTCACTGTAAGACCGGTCAGGCATTCCACAAACCTGGTCTGATGCAGGGGTGGCAAGAAGAAAACCATTTTTCATGTATAAGAAGTCCTGTTTGGAGCTTGTCTCAAGTCAGGTAAGGGACAAAATAAACGTATAAAAGAAGTTGTTCTGGTCAGATTAGACCAAAATTGAACTACATGCAAATTGTTGTGTGGTGTAAAACTAATAGTGCAGATCTTCCTGAAAACACTATCCCCACTGTGAAACATGGAGGTGGAAGCATCAGGCTGTGGGGAGGCTTTATACAGCAAAGACTGGGAAGCTGGTCATGGTTGAGGGGTACATTTAATGGAACTAAATTCATGCCAGTCCTGGAAGAACGGCTGTTAGAGTCTGCAAAAGACCTGAGATTAGAGCAGAGTTTCACCTTCCAGGAGGACAATGACCCTCATCATGCAGCCAGAGCTAAAATTGAATGGTTTAGACCAAACCGTATTCATGTTTTAGAATGGCCCAGTCAAAAGCCAGACCTAAATTCAAATGAGAATCTCTGGTAAGACTTGAAAATTGATTTTTACTGACGCTCTCCATCGAATCTGATTGAACTTAAGCTATTTTGCAAAGAGGAATGTGCAGAAAATTCAGTCTGGTTGACATACCGCAAGAGGTTAGGAACTCTAATCGGATGGTAAGGTGGTTCTACAAAGTGTTGGCCCAGGGAGGCTGAATTCAAACGGATGCTACACTTTTCAGACATTATCTTTTCAGACAATTATAAAAATCTCTCAAGTAATGTATTATTTTCCTTCCACTTCACATAAATGCAGTACTTTTGTTAATATTTTACATAAACTCTTGATAAAATAGTTTTTGAGGTTAAAATTAGAAGTAAAGAAAAAAAATAGAAGACAACTTTTTCATGGCGCTGTAAATCTGAGAGAAGTCAAGCTGTTGGTCACAGAAATGAAATACCAGCAGTAAAAATATTGATGGATTACTGTTGTTTCCACCAGTATGGAGGAGTGTGAAGCTCTGTGCACTCGACTGGCCATCATGGTCAACGGGACCTTTAAGTGTCTTGGTACCATCCAGCATCTCAAATACAAGTAGGACTTTGTTTCTTATTCAATCAATAACTGTATTTTTAACTCGGAGCTAATATTACTATTTTTTAACCATTAACATGCACGTTGTAGATGACAAAAACATTAATGTTCAGATCAGTAACCTCCAAAAAAAAGCAGTATGTAATGTTTCAGTGCCTTGTTTCCTGTATCCAGATTTGGCGATGGCTATGTTGTGACAATGAAAATCAAGGCAGCTAAAGCAGGCTTGTCTCCAGAGCTGGAGCCTGTGGAGAGCTTTATGGAGAGCTCCTTCCCCGGCTGTGTTCAGCGGGAGAAGCACTACAACACGCTGCAGTATGAAATTGCCTCATCATCCCTGGCAAGGATATTCCAGCTGGTTGTGGCCAATAAAGACAGGCTCAGCATTGAAGACTACTCTGTTTCCCAGACAACACTAGACCAGGTAAGGATGAGTTGGGACAATCAAAACAGACAATTAAACTTTTTCTCCTCAATGAAATAGTTAACATTGTGTTAAATTCGTGAGAACTCCTGTCAGGTCCTCACTAATTTTATTTGATAGCGCACTGAATATGCCATTACAGAAAATTCCAATTAATTTATATTTGTGGTGGGAATACTGGTTTATGACCTTTACTTTTAGCTTTTAGGAACAATTTGGATTCGAAACAGCTCAAAATTGGTTCTTCTGATGCATTGTTAGAAAAATAGACAGGAAGAAAATATACTAATTTTAAGGTGGTTCCTGACAAGTCAATGCAGGTGCTTTTATTGAGTCATTTACAGCATACAGGCAGAGCAACACAGTTAAGATTCCCTGGAGCTGACTAACTTGGTCTCTTTTTATACCTTGGAGATGCAGCTTCTCTTATTTTCCTCCTATTTTTTTAAGGTAGGTAGATAGGTGCTCTATTAATCCCCTGAGGGACATTGTTGAATCACAACAGTATCAACAAAGACATTACAACAAAACATACAAAAGACACATTTTCAAGAAAGACAGATTAATCATCTATCTACACACATTACAGTATATAATCATATAATTATTTCACTCTTATCCAGGCATTATACACAATTTTCAGTCCGTTGTGGTGAAGAGTGAACTGAGCCGAAAAGCGAAGCTCTCAATTTACCGGTCAGTCTACGTTCCTACCCTCACCTATGGCCATGAACTTTGGGTCATGACCGAAAGAACGAGATCCCGGATACAAGCGGCTCAAATGAGCTTCCTCCGAGGGGCTCGGAGTAGAGCTGCTGCTCCTCCACATCGAAAGGACCCAGTTGAGGTGGCTCGGGCATCTATACCGGATGCCTCCTGGACACCTTCCTCGGGAGGTGTTCCAGGCACGTCCCACCGGGGGGAGGCCCGGGGGACAGCCCAGGACATGCTGCATGCTGGAGGGACTATGTCTCTCGGCTGGCCTGGGAATGCCTTGGGCTCCTCCCGGAGGAGCTGGAGGAGGTGTCTGGGGAGAGGGACGTCTAGGCGTCTCTGCCGAGTCTGCTGCCCCCGTGACCCGGTCCCGGATAAAGCGGAACACGACGAGTGCGAGTACGAGTACGATAATTAAATACTTAAACTTGTGTTTTTCCACCTCCCTTTTATTTTTGAAAATGTCCCACTTTCACACCCAGTTGATGCAAAACTTGAGCACCCACACTCAAGGGGGTGTGACCATTTACCAGGTTGTTCTTTTCATATTTTTTAAACAAAATGTGTTTTTTTTTAATTTAAAATATAAGTGGACTTAGTGGCTTATACGAACTTGGTCTTGTTGTGACAATTTGCTTAATTGTTCTGCCTGAAATTCTGCCTGAAAACCTTTAAGTTCATCAAAGGAAATGTTTTTTTTTTTTTGTCTCCAGTATCACACTTTCTTTGAGAAGCAGACTCAATGTAAACTCAATATTTTTTTACTGCAGTTTGTCCACAGTACTAGATTCGGGATGCTGCATCTGCATGTTGACCTCATTGCAGCGTTCGAACAGTTGAATTTTAATCTGGTGTTTTCAAGGTCATAAAAGTGCTTGAAGTTCGAATAAAGTGCTTAAAAGTGCTAGAAACTAAAACTGAAGTGGATTTGTGTTGCAATCCAGTCCTGCACATTTGGAGCAGCAGACAAGAATTTTGACTAAAAAGTACACAGTGGAGAGTGAATATGTGGCCAGGGAACACTGATATTAATATATAAATGATTTTATTATTATCCATCAGGATAAAAACTTTACTTTTTTTTGCTGTCATTACAAGAATATTTTGTAATTAACTACATGAGGTCTGATCTCATACCATGTAATGAGTGTTTAATGTGACTGGATACTGCCCTGCATACTGCCCTGCATACAGTTCCAATCTGAAGTTTACATAAAGTCATCATTGGCAGGAAAGTTATATTGAAACTTAGGAGAAGGATTTGCTGCAAAGTCAAAGACACGATGCAATCGGCTTGGCTTCCTTTGAATACTTTTGACCGACTGGTATTAAATGATCAAATTACTGATTTTACTCAACTTCAATTAGGAACAAATCAGACTGTTTATGTTTGAACTAAATCCTGACTGGCCTGGATTGGGGTGAGTTGGATTAGTCCGAATTGAATTTGGACCGTTTTAGATTCTATATCTCTCAACATAAATTGGAACTGTTTGTCTTGAAAATTGCCCTAACATGACATTTGTTGTTAAATCTGGGGTTTTATTTATTGTGTTTAACCCACTCGTTTTTTACAGTGTTAAATGGTTATAGAAAAAAAAATAACTAATGATTTTTTAAACAGGCTTTGTCGATTATCTGTAGTACATCTCAATAGGGTAAAATAATAATAGTATGAATAAGAATAATAAAGTCCACACTGTTTGATGGTTTCAAATCTAATTATCAAGTAACAGCAGGTAAAAGTTTAAACCTAAAGCTAATAGTTTGTGTTTATATCAAAGTATAGTAACCAGCTTGCTTTTGAATAGAATGGGCTGAAATACATCTAAACTTTAGAAAAGTAGTTAGACCTTAATCAAGAAATAATGGCTTATACACTTTCATTGTCCGATGAGCTAACCCCTCCCACCTACTTCTTTATGTCTAAGGGGATTGCTCAATCCAGCTCTCCATCCAACGGGTCCGGACTTCCCTAAACCTGAAAAGTCTTACTAAGCAGGTTCACTGAAAGTTCTGTTTAAGCTGGTGTCAGGAAATGACTCGCCTAGCCTCTGACAGCCTGCATCCAGAAGTCTCGCCCTTCTTCAACCGGAGGTCTGGACGACTGAGTAGCCAACCGCAGTCGTTCACAGTCCGACAATCACTCCTGTTAACGGCTGCTCATTCCCTAATATTACAACTGGCACTTGATAAATGGGCTAGGTTAATTTTAGTGACTTGGCACGAGCCCCAAGGGCGTTGTTTTAACAAACTTGGCTAAGGCAACCTATAAAAACCTCCTATAATTTCTTAGAACCAGGCAACAAGACTTTTTACCACCAATGAAAAACCAAAAACAAGATGACTCAAATAATTGAATGTCCACGATTTAACTAGAATTTTATATGCTTTCTTTAATTAGTAACGCTTTTGAAGGGGTCAGTAACAGCTTAAATTCAGCAACGCAATAAATTCAATAATAGAAATAAATCAATCAACTCAACCTGTCTTTCCCTGATGCTGAAACTAGTGAGTGTGGAGAGACTTTGAAGACGGAGGCTCGTCCATGCACCCCATGGAGCTGTTCCTTCGGATAACAACGAGTGGTTTCTTGAGGGGGGTACGACTTGATCTTCAGTTTTCCTCCTTTAAGTGGCAGGCTCTGATGCTCCAGGCTTCGATGGTTAAACAGAAACTTTGCTGTCATATGTCTCAGAGGACAATGGCTTCCAGAGGCTGAAGAGTTGGAGGAAACCCCGGGGACATAATTGAGGTTGATTCAGGACTTCCAGGAGCCTGAGACTTAGAGCAATCAGCTGTTCACCGATCAAGTTCACTTCTGTTGTCTGGATAAAAAGGCTGTAGATGAAATCAGATTCTTAATTTTGAGGCACAGTCCTTCAGGGCTCACGGGTTGATCCTCTCTTTAATGCAGTCGATCAGCAGGGCTGTGTCTCTGGTACTTCTTCCATCTAAGCATCTTTTTCTCCGTCCGATCTTGTTCACTGGTCTTCTGCGAGGAAACAACCCCGTTCCTTCCTTCAGCTTTGTCTTTTATAGTGCTTGATGCTTTCACCAGTCAGCTCCTTATTAGGCTTTCCAGTTATTGCTCAATCTATTCAGCTCAACTTCTTGGTTATTGCACAATACTATATTCATGGTCATTATGACCTACTGGTTCCTGCTTTTTCGGCCTTGGAGCTTGTTGTAGTCGCATCCTCCCTTCCTCCCGTGTCCTTTAAAGGTTCTCTGTCAGTATACAGCTGGCTCTTGTAACTCTTAGTCATCCTGCACTTCTCTCCCTAATCTGCTCAGTCTTAAACTTTATACAGTATCACACATTCCATTCTCAGCTTTATATATTTACTTTAAGAAACAGTTATAAAATCATCACTTCATTCTTTTTATCCATTACTAATAATCAGCATTATCTCTTTCATATATGGTTGATTGAGAATTTTAAACCTTAATGTTTTGTATTTATTATCAGTTCTCAATCATATTTCAATCATTTGTGTTCTAACTTGAAAATCAAAGATTACTCGTTTCATTTATTACTTGTAAAAGAATGGAAAATCATCATACATAATTTCTTAGGATACACTTGTTTATAGTTCTGCAAAAGATAAGACAGTTAATATTTATCTCCACACAGGCCTCTCCAGTCCTCTCAGCTCCAGAATATGAGAACATACCTGTTTCACTTTGCACTGCTTCAACTGTATTTTTTAATAATTGTTGCATAGATTACACAGAAATATATCTTTGTAATTTTTATGGATTTAACTGTGAGTACTTCATGAATGCTGCATGGATTACATGGAATGATCTCACCTTATTTTGACAACACCTTTTCCCCTCACAAACATGCAGTATTCAGTAATTTAACCATAATAATAAGAAATCAAAAATTACCTTGCGTTGTCTTTTTTTTAAATCATTTTTGACCAGCTTTGTCTTTGCTCAACCCTATATGGGTCCAGATATATCTGTAAATGTCTCACAGTTCTCTGCGTGACAACATAACCCGCCTGAATGCACTTCAGCTGGTGTAGTTTGTATCCATGGAGCTTCCCGTGCCCCTCCAGTTGATCAATGAGAAATGCTGCCACCTCAGTCGGATCACACTCATTCTTCCTGCTGTTCAGCCTCATGCATTTTAAGTTCCTTCTCAGTGTCCGCATGATTTTCACAACACTATCCAAGCTGCTGAATAACAGCAAGATCTCTCCAGGGCTCAATCCAAGCATGAAATAGAATTTCATCAGTTCCAGTAGGGCGGACATTTTCTCAACCACTCATCTGCACCGTCATCAACTTAATTATGTTATAAGATAACCTTGATTATGTTCTAACAATAAAAAGTATAGTGTTCTAACGTGAAAACTTTATTATTCAAACTGTATAATTTTCATGTTTGTACAACACATTATCACATTACTACAATATTTATATTGTAAGAACGTGATAAATTGTTGTTATAAAATGGTAAATATGTTTAATTGTAATAAGGTGACATAACATTGTTCAAATGTGAAAAGTATATTGTTAGAACAAAAAAAGGTTTTCACATAATAACATTTTCTTGCTCTATTTTTCTTTTGCCTGGGTGGCAACTCTTCGCTTTCATATATTTATGCTGAGCTATTAAACTTCAGTAAATTCTTGTGTTATCTGTCGATTACACTTGATTCTTTCTTGTTAGGAGTTGTTGTCATACTGGTCAGCTGTTCATAACTGCTTTTGTAAGTTTACTATGTAACTTATAATCACGTTGTGTCTAAATCAAACTTACTGCCAGAGATTGGCCTTAGTAAAAACAATTATCACACTAAACGAGTTTCTCTTTTGTTCAGGTGTTTGTCAACTTTGCCAAGCAACAGACGGGTGAGGAGGAGGACGTAATGCTGCACAGAAGAACAGCAAGAAAAGACATGAAGATCTCGCCTGTGAAGAGGAAATGATTAACAGACACGTCTTAACGTTCAGATAAACACATAACTGTGGCCCTGCATAGCAGTGATTATGATACACATTCAAAAATCCAGCAGATTCTTATAAAACTTTTAAATACCAAGGTGTTCATGAGTTAGTGAGATCAGTCACCTGCCAAGTTGGTTTCTGCAGCCAAAGCCAAACTTCAGATGCCTTTGGCTCCTGATGAGAATTTATTTTACCTGATGTACTACCAAGCATGCATGACTCATGATTTTGACTTAAAGCAATGAGCGTTAACCGCAGAGATTGATGTAAACACGGAGGAAATTGTTCATCAGACTGATGGGTTGTTTGAATATGTACATATTGTATAAGCTATGAATTATTAAGCTTCCTAGACTTTTTTTTCTATATTAAAACACACAACTCTATTTTACTAGGCATATTTACATAAAATATTTATTTGTTCCCAGACTGACTGGATGCAAAATATGTTTACCATTGCTTTTGTTCTGTCTGGTCATTTGCTATGCATTAAAGCATTTCTTTATTTGCTGTGTTTCATACATTGAACATCATGTTGTCTTCCTGTGTGAAAACAAAATAGCAGGAAATCCCTTTATG
The DNA here is from genome assembly GCA_036173005.1 of Crenichthys baileyi. Lineage (NCBI taxonomy): Eukaryota > Metazoa > Chordata > Actinopteri > Cyprinodontiformes > Goodeidae > Crenichthys > Crenichthys baileyi. The sequence continues at coordinate 56,199 of JAHHUM010000144.1, read as the reverse complement.
TCTCTGGCATCTGTTTGACCCATGCTTTCCGTCCAGTTTCGACAATTACGCAGTCATAACTTCCTTATGTATATGTAAAGAACTGCACTTCTCCTTCCGTATCTCACTCATTGCTAAGGACTCACCCAGCGGCCTGTCATGGTTTCTATTTCTCTGCAAACAGTCCAATTACTCATCTGTTGCTGCAAGTTGTGGCGTCATTGCCTGAGGATGCCCACAAGCCTGATCCTCACTGGCCTCCTCAACTAGATAGAAGAATGTCGGCAATGTTCAATTCTGGACTGCTAATGAATTCTCTGGAGGGGATCGCATGCCACTGTAGCCCATATGGTCATCTGAATGAGGCTGCTGAGCACGAATAGTCCCACTGTGAGAGAGAAGGTGAGTCATGCTGTGGCAGACTGTGAAATGTATTTATATGGTGCTGCTGATCACTAAGGCTAACTTAAGACAACTTGCCATTTCATTAGCGTAAGAACAAAAACATTTATTTGTAGGATAGGGGTTCAGCTTTGACTCAGTATTAAAATGGTTTGTGATACACCTGGGCTAAACATAGAAAACATAATGAGATATTATATGAATGTACTTTTTATTTGCATCTGTAATTAGTGATCAACTGTATGGCTTACAACTAAATAAAATTCAGATTCTTAGAAAAAAATAGACCAATAAAAAGTTTTGTTTTTTTAATTACAGAAATAATTGGTCTACACAGTTATGGGGAAGACTGCTGACATGACAGTTGTCCAGCATTTGTTGAGTCCCTCCACAAGGAGGGTAAGTCACAAAGTCTCACTGCTAAAGAAGCTGGCTGTTCACAGAGTGTTGTATGCAGGCATATGGAAAATTGAGTAGAAGGAAAAACCGCAGGCATGTGAGGATTATAAGGCAAATCCATTCAAAACCTGTCATCAGCTGCTGTTGTAGTAGTACTACATGTGCATATGGTACAAAGTAGCACTACATATGGTACATATACTGTATACTGTACAGTATAACACTTAGTATACTCACATGTCTGTATTAAGTATTAAACTTTGCTTTCATTAGCTATAAGCCAAAACTATAATGCAAAAAAATAAATGCTTGAAATATAACACTATCTAATGAATTTATGTAAAGTTCAAGTTTAAATTTTTAAATTTAATTGCTAATCTCAATTATTGGATGTTTTCATGCACCAGTCAGGGAAAATATTTTTTTCAGAGTCTACAGGCCTGAATTAAAGGCTGAAACTGTTTTAAAACATGTTCCAATAATGTGCATGTAAGTATATACCAAAATCCATAACTAAATCATAAGCACTTTGAAATAAGACTGAGAACCTGTTTGAAAATGGCATTTAATATTCCTGAACATTTAATGTTATGGATTATGCATACACATACATATATGTATATATATATATGTATATATGTGCATATATATATATATATATGTATGTATATATCTATATGTATGTATGTATATATCTATATGTATATATGTATATATCTATATGTATATATCAGAATCAGAATCAGAATCAGCTCTTTTCCTGACCCTAGACCTGTATAAGTCTTGGATGGAGGGAAGGTCAGCCCTGATGATTCTCTCTGCAGTCCTGATTGTTCGTTGCAGTCTGGACCTGTCCTGTTTTGTGGATGAACCAAACCACACTGAGATGGATGAAGACAGGACAGACTGAATGATGGCAGTGTAAAAGATGACCAGCAGCTCCTGTGGAAAGTTGTACTTCTTGAGTTGCCTCAGGAAGTACAGTCTCTGCTGGGCCTTCTTCCGAACAGTGTCTATGTGTGGAGACCATCTCAGGTCCTCAGAGATGGTGGTTCCTAAGAACCTGAAGTGATCCACAGCCGACACGGTGTTGTTGAGGATGGTGAGGGGGGTGTATGGAGGTGGTGTTTTCCGAAAGTCCACTACCATCTCCACAGTCTTGAGTGGGTTTAGTTACAGGCAGTTCTGACTACACCAGTGTATCACGCGATCCACCTCCTGTCTGTATGCAGACTCATCACCGTCCTGGATCAGTCCAATGACAGTGGTGTCATCTGCAAACTTAAGGAGTTTCACGGACGAGTCCGCTGAGGTGCAGTCATTTGTGTACAGGGAGAAGAGGAGTGGTGATAGAACACACCCCTGGGGGGCACCCGTACTTATTGATCTGGTTCGGGAGAAGATGCTCCCCAGTCTCACCTGCTGCTGTCGGTCCGTCAGGAAGCTGTTGATCCACTGACAGGTGGAGGCTGGGACGTTGAGGCTGGGTGAGCTTCTGGTGGAGGATGTCCTGGAATGATGGTGTTGAAGGCCGAGCTGAAGTCTACAAACAGGATCCTGGCGTAGGTCCCTGGGTGGTCAAGTGTGTTTGCAGGATGAAGTGTAGACCCAAGTTAACAGCATCATCTGCCGACCTTTTGCTCGGTACGCAAACTGCAGGGCGTCCAGTAGAGGGCCTGTGATGTCTTTCAGGTGCTTCAAAAACCAGCCGCTCAAAGGATTTCATGACCCACAGACGTCAGGGCTACAGGCCTGTAGTCATTTAATCCTAGGATGGTGGGTTTCTTGGGCACGGGGATGATGGTGGATCGTTTGAAGCAGGAGGGACCTCACCTTCTCCAGTGACTTGTTGAAGATCCGGGTGAAGATTGGAGCGAGTTGATTTGCACAGGCTTTCAGGCATGATGGGGAGATGTTTATCATGTCCTCCAGCTTTCTTTGTTTTCATGCGCTGAAAGAGCCTGTTTACATCATCCTCAAGGATCTTTAGTGCAGGCAGAGGATCTGAAGGTAGGGGGTTGGTTGCTATGCTAGTCGAACCCCTGTTCCTGAATGGGATGTGGAGTAGTTGGTTTGAGGTGTGAATGGCTTCTTGTCATGTCTGCAGTAGAAGCCATTCAGACGGTTGGGCAGGCGAGGACTTTGTTCGGGAAAGGGTGGTGGGGCTTTCTGTAGGCAGTCAGGTTTCTCAGACCAGTCCTTATGTATATAAATACATATATAATATATATATATATATATATAAAATATATTATATATATATATATATATATATATATTAATTAATTCAGTTTAACTCAGTTTTATTTATATACCGCCAATTCACAACACATGTCGTCTCAAGGCACTTCACAAAGTCAGGTACATACATTCCATTAATCTTAATCATTGAACAGTGGCAGCCAGATTCCTGTTATTTATTCAAATTGGATAAAATTTTTCTATCTAAGGAAAGAAACCCAGCAGATTGCATCCAGTCAGTGACTTGCAGCATTCACTCCTCCCGATGAACATGTAAGACAGTGGACAGTCACTGGCGGTTTACTTTGCAGCAATCCCTCATACTGAGCATGCATGTAGCGACAGTGAGAGGAAAAACTCCCCTTTTAAACAGGAAGAAAGCTCCCAGCAGAACCAGGCTCAGTGTGAGCGGCCATCTGCCACGACCGACTGGGGGTTAGAGAGACAGAGCAGAGACACAAAGAGAACAAAGAAGCACTGATCCAGGAGTACTTTCTATGGGGAAGGAAAGTAAATGTTAATGTGATTTTAAACTCCTTTAGTCGTTTCACCTAAAAAGAAGGAACAGATAACTCTGAGCCAGTTTTCAAGTTTTAGAGTCCTGAAGAGAGCACATAGATTAGTTACAATAAAAGCTCAGTCAGTAGCTATGTCTAGGAGAGAGAAAGGGTTAAACACTGAAAGACAGGGCCATGTGGATCATCGGTAGAGGGTGAGCATTAAGTTGTTGCCAGCAGAAGCTCGGACGATGCACCTCTCCAGATAGGTGTTACAGGTAGACACAGAGTCTGGCCAGGTGTAGCTTCTAGGAAGAGAAAAGAGAGAGAACAAAGTTAAAAGCTGAAAAGAGAGGGGGTCATACAGGTAGCAGAAATGGAGGGTGTGTTTGCACCTCAACCGTAACTGAGCCGGTTTAGGCTAAACCTGACTCCCCCTTACTCCATCCAACAAGGGGAGAAGAAGACGGAGCTTAAATAAGGAAGATAGCTCAGGATAACCTAAGCCACTCTAACTATAAGCTTTTATCAAAAAAAAAAGTTTTAAGCCTAGCCTTAAAAGTAGACAGGGTGTCTGCCTCACGGACTAAAACTGGGAACTGGTTCCACAGGAGAGGAGCCTGATAACTAAAGGATCTGCCTCCCATTCTACTTCTAGAGACTCTGGGAAACCACAGTAAACCTGCAGTCTGAGAACGAAGTGCCCTGTTTTGGGAACATATGGAACAATCAGATCTCTGATGTATGATGGAGCTAGATCATTAAGGGCTTTATATGTAGGAGGAGAATTTAAATTCATTCTGGATTTTAACAGGGAGCCAATGAAGGGAAGCTAAAGTAGGGGAAATATGACCCTTCTTTTTTAATTTTCATCAGAACTCTTGCTGCAGCATTTTGAATCAGCTAAAGGGCTTTTAACTGCATTTTGCGGACATCCTGATAGTAAAATTACAATAGTCCAGCCTTGAATAAAAAATGCATGGACTATTTTTTTCCAGCGTCACTTCCTGGACAGGATATTTCTAATTTTGGCAATGTTCCGGAGATGAAAAAAAGGAAATCCTAGAAACCTGTTTAATATGGGATTTAAATGACAGTCCTGGTCAAAAAAAACACTAAAGTTTTTTACTTTATTACCGGAGGTCAAATTTTAAAGCCATCCAGGTTTTAAATGATTGACTAAGCAGTTTCTTTTTTAAGACTCCGGTCCAAGACGACAACTTCTATATATACATATATATACATATATATATATACATATATTATATACATATATATACATATTTTATATATATTATATAATATATATAAAATAAATTTTTATATATATAAAATATATATATATATATATATATATATATATATATATAATATATATATTTTATAAAATATATAGGTACATGAAAGGAAAATGTGAGTGTGACCTTTGAATGTTGTATTTACAGTAAAAAAATAATTTATTCACATCTTAAGCGATGATTGCGAGACTTCTTTACAGTAAATTAAGTCTCAATAAACCTCCATTTTCACCACACACTAAACCGCAGAACACTTCAAAGGCTTTAATTGGCTTAATCCTTCTATGAGATACTACACTCTGCTTCCTTTGAGAAACAGAATACTTTGTGGAATAGTTTAAAAAATCATTCAATCTGCTGAATTGACTTCGAGTGTCCCTAGATCTCAATCTGATCAAGTAACTGCAGGATGTTCTAGAAAAACAAGTCTGATCTCAAGAGGCTCCATGTCCAAACAAACAAGAATTGATCTGGCATCGTCTTGGTGCCTCATTCCGCATGAGGCCATCAGAGCTCATTTAAAGTGGATGCTTGGATAAATAAAAAGTTTAGCTGCATCAAGATTATTTGTAACCTTTATTTACAAAGCTGTAATTTGCAACGTTTGCCTTCTGCAACAGAAGACAAAAAAACAATGACTTACTTTTTAAGTGGGAGCATTAGATAAGATTTATTTTTGTTGGCCTATAATTCAGAGTACTGGATATTTTGGGTCATTAGTCTAATTGAGGTCTCCCTCCCTTGGAATGTCTACAAAGGTTACCATGTTCAGGGTGGGAAAATGTTATTTTCACTTCTAAAAAAGAAACCAAACATAAAACTGATTATTACTTAACCTTCACTCCACAATAAACATTGACACACCTTCTATTACCTGCTCCTCATTTTACAGAAAAACTGATTTTAGTATCTAATGTCTGTTACAGCCCAGCTCAGCAAGGGATGAAGAGAGGCAAAGTAAGAAACAAAAAAAAGCAGTAAGGTTGACCAGATCTGGGGAGTTGAGGTACCATGAATTCTAAACATGTTTCCAATATAAAAGCAATAAGAAAACACGCCAGTAATTAAATGAAAATAAACTATTAATTGCCCTTGCCTTCAAATATGACATCTAAGCAGTGTGAATGACTCACAAATGATTGGTTTAAAACAGATTAATCAAGTTTCTCAGCAAGTGCAAGGATTAGTTAGGGGTTTAGGCAGCTGCAGATGATAAACATTTTGTTGATGTTTCTCTATCAGCGTTATATGCTCCCCCTTTGGTGGCTGCTTCCATGATACAAACTTCCACAGAAACAGTCCTAGTTTGTTAAAAGGTAACATCTTTTAAATTCCCTGTTGCGTGCAGCTGAAGATTGCCTTCACACACTTAAACTGAAAGAAAATACATCACAGGGTACCTTTGGCCTCACCACACATGGGCTAAGGCTAATTGACAGCCAATGCTGCATGATCTTCCTAATTTCAACAGCAAGAAGGGGTCATGTATGCAACACATGGGGGTGCCATCTCTTCATTGAATACACGTGCAAAAAATAGAATAGAAAGGTTGTTGTACACACCATTCTGATGCTGCCCTGTGCAACTACCTATACGGCCCATATATTGATGTAACGACATAACTTAGTTAAAGCACATCTATACTAAGCTTTACAGAGATTTATATATGGAGTTTTTCCTTTATTTGGATTCCGGTTGACTCGGACCAAGCTGTTTAACAGAATTTTTGTATGAACAAAGCCAAAAAATAAAAATTATACTTGATTCAGATTCCCTAGGTATTTAATTGAATCTTTTACAATATTACAATATGTTTTGATTTTTGTATTTATACAACTTAACAGAAGGTGGTTGCCTTCTGCACCAATGATGATGGCCAACGTGCACTAATAAAATAACCATCTATCCAAGAACTGACCAAATGGCTTTACAAAATTAGGCACAGAAACAAACAGCAAGAAGCAAAGGATGCCGTTTATCATACATGATGTACTGCTATGTCAGCATATTATGTCGTTGTTGATAGATCTCAAGTTAACTATGAATGTTTTTAATTCAGCCACACTGAAGGCTCTGTGAACATGAACAGCCTGTTTAAACTTTGACTAAGCCCCTTATAAACCTTCCTTTTTAGCTATTCAAAGTTGAACTTGCTGTTGTGTTTTGAACCATTATCCAGCTGCATAACAACGTTCGCTTTAGCTTAAGCTCACAAAATGATGTCTGGAAGTTTTCCTTCAGGATTTTGTGGAAGAGAGCAGAATCAATGATAGCAAGTTGTCCAGCTCCTGAAGCAGGAATGCTTCCCCAGACCATTATACTACCACCACCATTTTTGACTGCAGTTCAAATGCTGTTTTTCATAAATGCTGTTTTAGTTTTGGACCACCCACAGAATATTTTCCCTATAACCATTGCTAGACTGTTAGATATTGATGACTTTTTGACAACTGACCTTGATTTTCTATAGAGTGGGGCATGATATGCTGCTTTTGATACCTTTTAGCCTACTTCATGTTGTCAGAGAGGTTCTGTTTAAGTAATTGTGAAGGTTAGTCAGTAATCAGGCATAGGTGTGACTACTGAACTCAACTTTTCAAAACAAAAGCTTGGTCAAGCACAGATAATTCAGGGGGTGTTTACTGTTTTACATGGGGCCAGGTTTGGATAGCTTTTTTATTATCCAACTTGTATAGAAAAATGTTGGGGAAGGAACCCATTCAACGGTACATTAATGTAAATTTCTGTTGGCACAATTCAGGCCATTCAACTATTTTTAATAAACAAAAAGATAACCTGAGAGAATATAAAGCAGTTTTCAAATTATGCTTTCATTTGTTCAGCTCAGTTTATGTGAATAAAAGTATAATATTTTAGACACATCATACATTTGCCTCGGTTTATCCTTTCTGATATATCTGTAGACTGAGATAAACATTTCAAATGAGCCGTCTGCAATTTTTGAAAAAAATCAGACAAATGAGAGGTGGACATGTCCATTAATAAAGTCTGTTCAAAGCAATGGCTCAGCTGTTTTTTTAAATTAGCCTGATTATGTTGTTTTCACAGAGAGAGCAGAACTCAGTCATTTCTCTGTAATCAATTGTTTTGTGTACTGGCTGAATAAAAAGGTATAGACGTAAGATGTGCTCCAAGATTTACCATCAATAAGCATGCTGTACCATATCATGCTGTCTCCAAGCACAATTACAACTCTTTCCCTATTTTTGATTCAGGATCAACCACATGAGGTCAGTCAGTTTATGAAAATATCTGATGTCTTCTGTTAAAGTAAACAATCTCTGCCGAGGTGTCTCCGTGTTTGTTGTAGACTGCGTTCCATGCCCTAAACCTTCAGGAGGAGTCTTTTGAAGTGTGAGGGATGTGTGGGCTCACAGAGGGAATTGCTGATCAAGTGTGCTTTTAAAGTGCATCTGAACCACGCAGCCGGGCAGCACCTTCTCGTTTTCACACACGCGTCTTTAGTTCTGCGTGAGCTGCAAGAGCCGCCCCAGAGGAATCTAAAACAAATACGTCTCTCCTTCTTCTCTCTCAGAAAATATGTTTGTGAACTCCAAAAAAACCATAAGAAATTATGCTCAAACTCTGCATCTTGAAACTTTAACACTCCCACCTGCACCCCTTGGTGACATATAATAATCACAAAAATAACAGTGGATACTTTACTCATCCATTTAATCTCAATATATTTCTTGTAAGGACTTAGCTTTTTTCCTTCGGTTGTGCTCTGCACTCACCAAAACCCAGGACACCCAGCCATTTGCATTTACAGTGCAAACTCATGATAAAGAAATATATTTTCAAAACCTAGCCATTGGGGATAAATGGAAAACAACGAAAGTTTGATGATTAGATCTGCCAAATAAAAAGGACACCAAGAAAAAGAGAAGTTACCGAGGTTTGAGACCTCCTTGAGATCTTAAAACTTTAAAACAAGGAGTGTAATGCAAACAACTTTATTTGTTTGTTTATTTAGTTTATTGGACAGAAAGGAGCATACATCTCAAAGGAAAATATGCATTATACCAGATTCTTCAGTCCCTGACACACAAAAACATATATCAGTGATTCTTGAAATGAGGGACAGAACTCAACTGTCTGCTGGATAAAGTATGGATAAAGTATGGATTTTGAATAAAATATACACAAAAATATAATTTCTTCAAATAACTGGAAAAACAAACCTGGGGAGTGTCAGCATAACAATGTATTCTTTCATGATATTTGATGAATATTTTTTATTTTAAATCATGTAGTATGTGGACGGTGTCTGTAAAAGCCCTTGTCCTGGAGCAGAACTCAATACATTACAATAGTTTAAAACAATTACAAGAATTCTGAAATAAAATGCCATAACTAATACATATAAGTATTCAAATAAATAATTTCAAAATTATCAGTAAATGCAATAAAATATCATCTTTGTGTATTTTCCAACTCAACTGAAATTCTGTCCTGAGCTTTTGTCAACACCGTCAGACATTAAGAAAATGTAAAAAAATCAGGCATTATCGGGGGGCATAAAAAACTCTAAGAACCCCATTACCACTTCCTTTTTCTTCCCTTAGCTAGGAGGGCTGGCAAGCTCTGGTAAACTTATGTTATTCTTTTGTTTTTTCTTCCTTTTTATTCCAAAGTTGTATGTCACAAGCATAGTGTGTCAACACCATAACTGATAATTTTACAACATTCTTATGACATTTTGTGTAATAAATGCTTAATTTTGGTATATTGCAAAGATTTTAAGGCACTGATGATCTACAAAATGGCGTCCTTCAGACTAACATCATATAAATGGAAGTAGTATGGCATTCTGTCTACTCCAAAAGACGTCAACACCATCAGGATTTCTAACTGACGGTGTTGATGCTCTCAGTGATGGTGCTGACAAATCTCACTTAAGTGTGAAATTTAGTAATTTTATTTTTTTTAAAACTAAATTGCATTACTTCATGCATCATTATTTTTTTATAAAAAAAAATTTTGTTTTTTTTCAGCAACTTTATGGGTTTAAATGGTTAAAAATTGAAATGATTTTCATTAGTCCTTAAACTTAATAAGCATTTTTTTCTTTCTTGGGGAAGTATATCTTATCCCATCAAAAAAGTGTCTGATTACAGATGGTTTTTATTTCAGTAGAATCCCAGAGAAAAAGTTACGTGGGGGAGCAAAAGGAAGGGAACGGGAAAAAGAAAAAAATTTAAATAGCCGCCTGAGTTTAGGAGAGTTTATAAAAAAGGAAAAGGAGACATGGGAAAGAGAGGGGAGGAGGGAAAAAAAAAAAAAGCTGATTTGGAGAAAAGACAAGGGGCGTAAGAAAAGATTTTGGAAGCAAAAACCCAAAAGGAGTAAAGAAACAGAAAAAGAGCACAGGAGGCCATCAATTGAAAACCCCCCCCACAGAGTCCTCTAGATTCCATTTTTTGAAGACCCAAAGCAAAAATTGGCAGCGTGCAGCAGGGGAGGGGGGGGAAAAGTTGGGGAAACTATATTCAAAACATATTCAAAAAATTTCTAACGATATTTTTAGTTGGGTTTTTAAAACCCTTCACCATAGCCCCAAAAATATTTTAGCAGGGGCAAATACAGCATATCTGAAAGGGGGTCATGGATTTCATAAAGGGAAAAACATGTCCACGTCTGTTGCCTGGGGTTAAAATCTACGACTTCCTTGACAATCAGATTTGATGAGTAGGTTTTTTAAACATCGTTTTTTTTTTTGGTTTTTAAAGTTTCATTTTCCCTTTTTAAAAAGTTTGGGGGAAAGATTTGAATTAGTTCACCAATTTTTTTCCCAAAGAGTTCTTGCCATTTAGAGTAAAATTACTTTAAAAGAAATGGTTTTTTACACATTTTCCCCCATGTTTGAAACAACATTTTAGCATCTATATTATTTCATTTTGTCTTTTTGGAGTGCAGTATTTTTTTTTTACTAACAAGTTTGTCACCACCATCATTTTTGTTTTCAAACCCCCCGTCCCCAAAGGGTCAACTCCATCAATGGGGGTTAAGTTTTTAAATACCCGCTAAAAACCTTTTTTTTAAAGGGGGTATGATTCATTAAAAACAAAGTACAAATTAAAAGAAAAAGAAAAAACATTTGAAGAAATATCAGTAAAAGGTTTAAATTTAAAAACTAATTCTTTTAAATTTTTTTTTTTATTTTTTTTTTTTGGGGGTAAAGGGGTTGCAAAATTCTAGTACAAGGGCCCGTAAAAATCAAAATTTTTGGGAAAAAAGTTTTCAGCTGGGAACCCGTACCTTAAAATGTTTACAAATTTAAATAAGAATTTTTTTCCCTATTTTAATACATAAAGGGTTTTTTAATAATTAAATTTTTTTTTGGGGAAATTTTTAATCCCTTTTTCTCCCTTATCTCAAGAATCATTGATATTACACAAAGAACAGTACAAAAAACAATACAGAACATAAAATTATGCATTCCCTAATAAATGTTCAAATAAATAAAGTGTTGCTACAACATCATTTCCTAAAGTACTTCCCTCAGAATAATGTCAAAACTTGACTTTTTACCACTGATACCAGGAATAGTGCTAAATTAACAAATAAATGCAGGCATTTCTGTTTGTTTAAAAAGTAGTTTTTATGTATTTTATGCATTTTTTTTGTTCTGTTGGAAGTTTTTTGCATTCTGTTATTGTTTTTTATGAGAAAGCTTATTGTTTCCCAATGCCCGGGTTTTTTTTTTGGAAAAGCCCGTCCCTTCCCCTGGGTTTAAACATTTTTTCTGGGTCCCCTCTTTTCAGTTAAACAATTTTTAAAAAACTTTTTGGTTGGGGTAGTTGGGCCATATTAGTGATTATTATACTGTTCACCTACAAGGAATGTTTTCTACAGGTCCCTTCAGAATGTCCTAGTTGGCATATTTAGAATCTAAATTATTTATTTCAAGGTTTGTTTTTGATATCAAATGAGACAGGCTGTGATGTTTTGTAGGTTGTGAGTAGGACCAAAATGCAGACTTTTAATGATAACGCAGAACACTTAGAACTGGAACAAGGTGAACAAGGACATGAAGAACAGAGTAACATGATGAAGCATGAACACCATCCAGCTTATGTACTGAGGTGAGAGAGGAGCAGGAAGTGAATGCAGGCGAGTTAATCAGGGGGATGTGGAAGAGCTGTGGAGGAGAGCAAAACAGTAAGAGGAAAGCTGAATAATTAACACAGAGGGAACTAAACTAGACATAAAGGAAAGGTGTTGATCAGCAATTGCATATTTCCACTGATATTTTGACCATATTTCTGTGGCGATGAGTTCCAAGTGTTGAGGTTGGAAGGCCTCTTGCCATCACCCTAATCTTTACCTCCCTCCACAGATTCTCTATTAGATTCAAGTCAGGACTCTGGCTAGGTCACTCCAAAATGTTAATATTACTTCATGTAAAAGAAAACTTATTGACAAAATGAAACGATTACTTTATACCTAAATATTCAATCTGGCTAGGCCTGTGGGAGCATGAGGGACTATAACAGCTTTTAAAACAACGACAAATGTTTAGTGAACCTGTTATATTTATTATCATATGTAATCCAGTAAAGTCAAATTTTTTCTTTTTTTTCATCTATTTTGCTATGTGATGACTTATGACGATCAAGTGTGTTTATTGTTAGAGAAGGGTTGTTAACCAGTTAGTTGGTGTTCCTCAGCCATCTTGTTAAGATAACTTAAAACAGAAGTGTATGGCAAAACAGAAAATGGCCACAAGGCCAGGCTTGGCCGTAATGTATTATTCAGTATTAAGTTTATTCAAATTGCCATGTAAAATAAAAGTCTATTAAATATTTTTTCACCTACTCAATAGTGTACCTGTAATTTCTTTTTACAACTTGCCCTTTTCACACTGGAGGCTTTTTGCTACTGAAAGCAAGAAGCCTTGTGCTTAACTCATTACTAGTTTGACATTTTTGCACTATTGATGATGACAATATCAGTTTCTAAACTTTGAATATTAGGCTGTAATTTACTGCAAAACTCTTCCAACTTTTTACAATTATTTTGCTCAGGAATAACTTTAGTGACAGTTATTTAATGCTTTTCCAAGGAATCTAATCAGCACTGCTCCGCACACAGACACTCAAAAAACCTACAACAGAATGCAATTGCTGCTGTGCAGTCAGAATTACCATAAATCTTAAGCCAAGGTGCCGTGGTGACATAGTCAGCCATTACAGATATCACCAATACATTTATTAGCTTCCCCACAGTGTCTCGGCTCCAGCTGTAATTCCCTAAAGGAGGGCGAACATCTTTGTTGTTGCCTTTGAAGTGGCGTCAACTTCAGGGGTTAAAGAGAAAATCATGATTGGGAAAGATTGACACTGATGGCTTGGCTTTGACTGCTGTTGTAAGCTGATGATGATGAAGAATGTCACAACATGGAGAGGTTGTTTTGTCTTGCCGGCAGGTCAGGAGAAATAAAAATAGGTGTGCAATCTTGTGCAGAATGCATGTGCAGTATGTCACAGCTTGGACTAAAAATATATACAAATGTAACATTTAAATTAGAACATGAAAAGATTTTAAAAATCTTAACCAGTGAGCAAAGCTGTCTTGACACTTTAGGCATGCTCTTCAGAGATTAGGAGCTTACTTGCGATGTATGTACAAAGCCAGGTATTCTGATGGTTCAGCCAGATCTCATGGAAAGGCAAAATGCTTAAACATTAAAAGAAGGAGGGCAAACGAGTTTTGAAAAAAAATGGCTGCAATTATGTAGTGCACAAAAATATAACTAAAACTTTAAATAATGTAGAAAAATTGACACTGAATAAAGAGCAAACAGTGTGGTGGCAGATCTGCATAGATCACTATCTACCAGTCCAGTCCAATCACTAACCTATCAACAAAATATAGTGATTGCCTGCCATCCATCCATCCATCCATCCATCCATCCATCCATCCATCCATCCATCCATCCATCCATCCGTCATAGGGGCATCAAGTTCAGAAGAGAAACTTAAAGGTGCAATGGCATTCTTAGGCCAGAGGGGGTATATACTCTTGCCAGCATATTTTGGGTCTATCATTGGGTCGTCTACTCAAAAAACCTTCAAATGAAGGCACCCTGGTCAGCCAAACCGCCTTAATTGACTCCTTTTGTTGTTGCTGATTCCAGCCACCCTACATGGGAAGCTAATTTTATTAGCTTGTATCCAGGTCTTGTTCTTTCAGTTACAATCCATATCTCATAACCATAGGTAAGGGCATGGGTGTCTACATTGTAAAAAGGGGGGAGAAAATTTGGAAATATATTACGTACCAAAACCCCCATCAAATATCTCCTCAAAAAAAGATATGCCATAATCTGTCTTATGTATATGATCACCATGCATCTAAACCAGTGATCTTGCAGCCCACGAACCACTATCAGTTGGTGGACTGAATTATTAATGTCACCTTAGTGACCTATGCACAGCATTGGTCCAGTGGCATTAGGGTCTAAAATATTCTCCTTTTGTTCAAGAGATCCCTAAGTTCGAGACTTAAATCTTTGTTTTTTAAATTAAAAAAAGCATTAGTTATTTGTTGATTACCTATTTCTCATTAAAACATTTTTTGTTTTCATTTTTTACAATTTACAGGTTTACAGTTTCAAATGTACAGCAACCTTAGTGTTCTACATTTCTGATTTGAACAAGACAAGCAAAGTGTGTGTTAAGTTGTTTTGACAGGCAAAAACCACGCTTAAAAAAAAAAAATAAAAACATCGAACACAACTTATGTGTCAGATGTACTCGTCGTCTTCCACTTTATCCGGGACTGGATCGCGGGGGCAGCAGACTCAGCAGAAACGCCCAGACGTCCCTCTCCCCAGACACCTCCTCCAGCTCCTCCGGGTAGAGCCCAAGGTGTTCCCAGGCCAGCCGAGAGACATAGTCCCTTCAGCATGTCTTGGGCCGTTCCCTGGGCCTCCTCCCGGTGGGACGTGCCTGGAACACCTCCCGAGGAAGGCGTCCAGGAGGCACCTCAACTGGCTCCTCTCGATGTGGAGGAGCAGCGGCTCTACTCCGAGCCCCTCCCGGATGGCTGAGCTCACCCTATCTCTAAAGGAGTGTCTGGCAACCCTACAGAGTAAGCTCATTTCAGACGCTTGTATCCGGGATCTCGTTCTTTCGGTCATGACCCAAAGTTCATGGCCATAGGTGGGGGTAGGAATGTAGACCGACCGGTAAATCGAGAATTTCGATTTACCGCTCAGCTCTCTCTTCACCACAACGGACCGGCACAGTACCCCCATTACTTCGGCAGCCGCATCGATCCGTCTGTCGATCTCCCGCTCCATTCTTCCCTCACTCGTGAACAAGACCCCAAGATACTTGAACTCCTCCACTTGAGGCAGGAACTCTCCTCCAACCTGAAGAGGACAAGCCACCCTTTTCCGGTCGAGAACCATGGCCTCAGACTTGGAGGAGCTGATCTTCATCCCAGCCGCTTCACACTCGGCTGCGAAGGAGGAAATCATGAAAATCTCATAAAAATAAACACAACTCAGACTGAAAAGAAAAATAAAACAAATAAATGTGGCTTACTGAACATAAGATCTCTCTCTTCAAAGACTTTGCTAGTTAGTGACCTGATTTGTGACAATCAGATTGATTTATTTTGCCTCACAGAAACCTGGCTGCAGCAAGAGGATTATGTTACTATAAATGAGTCAACTCCTACTAATTATTTAAATTTTCACATTCCTCGAAATACTGAGTGAGGAGGAGGAGTAGCAACCATCTTTCAGTCCGATTTATTGATTAGTCCCAGACCAATTAATAGCTACAACTCTTTTGAATATTTAATCCTTAGTTTTCCTCATCCAAATTGCAAAGCACTAAAACCACTTCTGTTTGTTGTTTTGTACCGTCCACCAGGCCCTTACTCTCAATTTTTAGATCAGTTTTCAGACCTTTTATCTGATTTAGTGTTAAATACAGATAAGGTTATTATAGTGGGGGATTTTAACATTCATGTTGACACTGAAAGTGATAGCCTAAATATAGCCTTTAATGCTATCTTAGACTCAATTGGCTTTGCTCAAAACATTAACAAACCTACCCACCTTTCTCTTAATTCTCTGGACCTAGTGCTGACATGTGGTACTGAGTGTAAAGACATAACAATATTTTCTCATAACCCTGTCTTGTCTGACCATTTTTTAATGACCTTTGAGTTTAATTTAACCGAGTACTCCACACCTGAAAGAAAATGTCATTATAGTAGATCATTATCAGAAAATGCTGTAACAACCTTTAAAGAATCTGTTCCACTTTTAATTTCCTCATTATCATAGAAAAACACAGTGGAGGGCAATAATTTTGTTTCTTCCCCTTCACAAATTGATTCTCTTGTTGATAGTGTTACTTCATCATTGCGTGGTGCATTAGAAAATGCAGCCCCCTTGAAAAAGAAGGTAATTATTCATAGGAGGTTGGCTCCCTGGTTTAATTCAGAGCTGCGTACTGTAAAGCACAATGTTAGAAATTGGGAGAGAAAATGGCGCTCTACACAGCTAGAGGATTCCTACTTAATCTGGAAAAAATAGCCTGCTGTTGTATAAAAAGACACTTCACCAAGCCAGAACAGCTGATTTCTCATCATTAATAGAAGAGAACAAGAATAATACTAGGTTTCTCTTTAGTACAGTTGCTAAACTTACACAGAGTCATAGCTCTGTTGAGCCTTCCATTCCCTTAGCTCTCAGCAGTCATGACTTTATGGGATTCTTCTTAAATAAAATTGATTCTATTAAAAATAAAATCTTTGACATACTCCCGAAGATGATTACTTCATCCTCACCAAGTGAGACAACATTGGAAGTAACTGTAGAACCTGATCTGTGTTTGGACTGTTTTGATCCTGTGGAGCTTCCTGAGTTATCAGAAATATTAGCTTCATCTAAACCTTCAACTTGTATGTTAGACCCAATCCCGACCAAATTATTTAAGCAAGTTTTCCCTCTGATTACCAGCCCCATTTTAGATATGATTAATCTATCTTTAGTAAATGGATATGTACCACAGGCTTTAAGGTAGCTGTGATTAAACCTTTGCTTAAGAAACCTTCGCTTGATCGAGATGACTTAATAAATTACAGACCGATATCCAATCTTCCTTTCTTATCTAAAATTCTTGAGAAAATAGTTGCTAATCAAATGTGTGAGCATTTACACAGCAATGACCTGTTTTAAGAGTTTCAGTCAGGCTTCAGAGCTCATCATAGCACTGAAACAGCTGGGCTGAAAGTCACTAATGATATTCTTATGGCCTCAGATAATGGACTTGTGTCTGTACTGGTTCTGTTAGATCTCAGTGCTGCATTTGATACAGTCGATCACAATATTCTCTTAGAAAGGCTGGAATATTCTGTAGGGATCAGGGGAACAGCACTAGGCTGGTTTAAATCTTATTTGTCTGACAGATTCCAGTTTGTTCATGTAAATGATAAATCATCTTCAAACTCCAGGGTTAATTGTGGAGTACCACAGGGTTCAGTACTTGGGCCAATTCTCTTTACTATATATATGCTTCCAGTAGGTAAAGTGATCAGGCAGCATAGGATAAATTTTCACTGTTACGCTTATGATGCTCAGCTTTACTTATCCATAAATCCTGATGAACACAACCAGTTAGATAGACTACAAGCATGTCTTGAAGATATAAAAAGTTGGATGACTTTACATTTTTTACTTACTTTTTTTACTTACTTTGCATTTGTTACTTCAAGGCTGGACTATTGTAATTCTTTACTATCAGGATTTCCACAAAATGCAGTTAAAAGCCATCAGCTGATTCAAAATGCTGCAGAAAGAGTTCTGATGAAAATTAAAAAGAGAGATCATATTTCTCCTACTTTAGCTTCCCTTCATTGGCTCCCTGTTAAATCCAGAATAGAATTTAAAATTCTCCTCCTCACATATAAAGCCCTTAATGATCTAGCTCCATCATACATCAGAGATCTGATTGCTCCATATGTTCCTAAAAGAGCACTTCGTTCTCTGACTGCAGGTTTACTGGTGGTTCCTAGAGTCTCTAGAAGTAGAATGGGAGGCAGATCCTTTAGTTATCAGGCTCCTCTCCTGTGGAACCAGTTCCCAGTTTTAGTCCGTGAGGCAGACACCCTGTCTACTTTTAAGGCTAGGCTTAAAACTTTCCTTTTTGATAAAGCTTATAGTTAGAGTGGCTTAGGTTATCCTGAGCTATTTCTGTAGTTATGCTGCTATAGGCTTAGGCTGCTGGAGGACATAATGACCACTTTCACCCTCTTTCCTGCATTCTCACACTACTCTCCAATTTTGCATTATTTGCTGTTATTTCAGCTTCTAACTTGTTCTCTATGTTCTCTCTCTTTTCTCTTCCTAGAAGCTACACCTGGCCTGACTCTGTGTCTACCTGTGACACCTTTCTGGAGGGGGGCATTCCAAGCTTCTGCTGGCAACAACTTAATGCTCACCCTCTATCGATGATCCACATGGCCCTGTCTTTCAGTGTTTAACCCTTTCTCTCTCCTAGACATAGCTACTAACTGAGCTTCTACTGTGACTAATTCTATGTGCTTTCTTCAGACTCTAAACTTGAAAACTGGCTCAGAGTTTAGCTGTTCTTTCTTTCTAGATGAAACGACTAAAGGAGCTACATCCATTAACATTTACTTTTCCTTCCCATAGAAAGTACTCCTTGATCAGTGCTTCTGTGTTCTTTTTGTGTCTCTGCTCTGTTCTCTCAAACCCCAGTCGGTCGTGGCAGATGGCCGCTCACACTGAGCCTGGTTCTGCTGGAGGTTTCTTCCTGTTAGAAGGGAGTTTTTTCCTCTCCACTGTCACTACATGCATGCTCAGTATGAGGGATTGCTGCAAAATCAACGCCAGTGACTGTCCACTGTCTCTACATGCTCATCCAGGAGGAGTCACTGCTACAAGTCACTGACTCAATGCAATCTGCTGGGTTTCCTTAGATAGAAAAACTTTTTATCCAATTTGAATAAATAACTGAATCTGACTGCACTGTTAAATGGTTAGGATTAATTGGAATGTATGTACCTGACTTTTGTGAAGTGCCTTGAGACAACATGTGTTGTGAATTGGCGCTATATAAATAAACTGAATTGAATTGAATTGAATTGAAACGCCCCAGCGCATGCTGTAGCTCTTGGCTAGAGGGGACCAGCAGGACCACGTCATCCGCAAAAAGAAGAGACGAAATCCTCTGGTCCCCAAAACAGACCCCCTTCGGCTCTTGGCTGCGCCATGAAATCCTGTCCATAAAAGTTATGCACAGGACCGGTGACAAAGGGCAGCCCTGGCAGAGTCCAACATGCACCGGGAACAGGTCCGACTTTGTGCCGAAAATGCGGACCAAACTCCTGCTCCGGTTGTACAGAGACCAGACGGCCCCTAATAAAGGGCCCCCGATTCCATACTCCTGGAGCACCCTCCACAGGGCACCACGATGGACACAGTCTGGGTGCTGAAAGAGTCTAGTCCCCAGCCTCTGTTTCCACCAGGGAATGCGTGATGGCAGGATTGAGGAGATCCTCGAAGTACTCCTTCCACCGCCCGATAATGTCCCCAGTTGAGGTCAGCAGCCTCCCACCCCCACTGTAAACAGTGTTGGCAAAGCACTGCTTCCCCCCCCGAGGCGCCGGATGGTTTGCCAGAATTGCTTCAAGGCCAACCGCTAGTGATTCTCCATGGCCTCACCGAACTCCCCCCAGGCCCGGGTTTTTGGCTCTGCCACAGCCCGGGCCGCAGCACGATTGGCCTCACAGCTGCCTCAGGAGTCCCACAAGCCAACCACAGCCGATAGGACTCCTTCTTCAGCTTGACAGCGTCCCTTAATGCCGGTGTCCACCACCGGGTTCGGAAGTTTGCTGCCGCGACAGGCACCGCAGACCTTACGGCCGCAGATACGGCCAGCAGCATTGACAATAGATGCGGAGAACATGGTCCACTCGGACTCTATGTCTACAACATCCCACGGAATCTGGTCAAAGCTCTCCCGGAGGTGGGAGTTGAATACGTCCCTGGCCGAGGGCTCTGCCAGACGTTCCCAGCAGACTCTCACTATGCGCTTGGGCCTGCCAAGTCTGTCCGGCTTTCTCCTCTTCCAACGGATCCAACTCACCACCAGGTGACAGCTCAGCCGCTCTCTTCACACGAGTGTCCAAAACATGCGGCCGAAGGTCTGACGATACGACAACAAAGTTGATCATCGACCTCCTGCCTAGGGAGTCCTGGTGCCAAGTGCACTGATGGACACCCTTATGCTTGAACATGGTGTTCATTATGGACAATCCGTGACTAGCACAGAAGTCCAATAACAAAACACCACTCGGATTCAGATCGGGGAGGCCATTCCTCCAGATCACGCCTCTCTAGGTGTCACTGTTGTTTCCCACGTGGGCGTTGAAGTCCCCCAGCAGAATAATGGAGTCCCCGGGAGGGGCACTATCCAACACCCCCGACAGGGACGCCAAGAAGGTCGGGTACTCCGCACTACCGCCCAGCCCGTAGGCCGAAACGACAGTCAGAGACTTTTCCCCAACCTGAAGGCCAAGGGATGCGACCCTCTCATCCACTGGGGTAAACCCCAACATGAGACGGCTGAGCTGGGGGGCAACAAGCAAACCAACTCCAGCCCGCCGCCTCTCCCCGTGGGCCACTCCAGAGTAGAAGAGAGTCCAGCCCCTCTAGAGGAGATGGGTTCCAGAGCCCACGCTGTGCGTCGAGGTGAGCCCGACTATTTCTAGTCTATATCTTTCGACCTCCCGCACAAGCTCAGGCTCCTTCCACCCCAGTGAGGTGACAATCCACTTCCCTAGAGCCAGCCTAAGCATCCGGGGATCGAGCCGCCGAGGTCTCCACCTTCGTCTGCCGCCCAATCCTCTTTGCAGGTATAGGTATAACCCTAACCCTAACCTTTGCAGATATATTAAAAGGTATATGTACATTTTCAAAAACAAATGCTTTTCTGATTTAATCATAAACATTGAAAGATTCATGAAGAAGTGAAACATCTTTAAGCGTAAAGACTGGCGCTATAGAGGAAGAACTTTAACAACCAGCAGCATGATGCAGAACAAAATCTAAGTATAAAGGTATGTAAGCAGAACAGGCTGGAATCACAGTGTGTCTAAATACAATCTCAAAAATTACAAGGGGACAATTTTTGAAAAATGTATGAAGATAATCATTTAAATTAATCCATTTTGCTGGGGAACTTAATGTTATCACCGTATCCAGTACTGTATAATACTATTTAAATTTTACAGGACAGTAATTAGATCAGCTTTGCATATTTTGCTGTCACCTGACACCACATGAAGTGTTCTGATTTTGTAAGCTCCATTAGTGATTTTGTCAAGTGTAGATTCAGATCAGCTGAATCACTGAAGTAATTGAAGAAAATTTAAAAGACATGGTCCCATTTAAAAGGTCTTTCATGCCTCATTTACAGAACATAATTAAATGATTTGCCAAAGCAATGCATGGGACTCTAATGGATTTCTAGCTGATTTAATTTAAGACAATTACCAAAAAGGAATCAGAAATTAGGATGAAGTTGAGTTTAAAATTTAGCACAGACGCTGAGAAAAGTTACACATCCAGAAAATGGCATATGTTGATGCTGGTTTGAGGCAAAACCAGGAAACTAAAATCCTGGTGATAGATGCAAATTGCACGATCTTAGGGTTTTGTTTAGTCATTTTGTTCTGTTTAAGGTCTGGTTTTAGTGATTTTTCTATATTTACATTTTCAGTCATTATAGGGTTCTATTTTTCTGTATTCCCTTGTTTACTCAATACTTCTCCTCAGTGCCTTAGTTACATCCACTCCCACAGCTCTTTCCATTTATTCGCCAGTTTAGCATTCAGTAATCTTCCCAGTATTTATAGTCCTTGGTTCAATTACTCCAGGTCATATCCTCTGTTGTCCATATCCTGCTGTCTCCAGTCCGTTCTGTTCATTAAAATCATCTTTACTCCCCATTGCTGCTTTGTGTCTGAACTTGGGTCCCCAACAGCACCAAAACTTGACAGCGAAACTAAAGTGGTTTCACAAAATTATTGAAGCTGATAAACAATCTATGTCAAATGTTTCACAAGCTTCTCTGTCTAAAACCCTTTTCCTACAGTCCAAACCCTTTATATAGGTTAATAAGTGACTCGTAAATGACCTCAGATATGTATGCATTGTTGATTATTTCTGTTTTGTCCTTGTGATGGACTGGTGACCTGTCCAGGATGGACTCTTACCTAAGCAGGATTATGTGGGTATAGAAAACAGGTGCATGTTTTAATCTTGTTCTCTTCTGCAATATCGGCAAATTATATTTGGTAAAAGCTTAGGCTATTGATTAGAGCAGGAGAGTTTTTTACTATATGTACATTACCAGTCAAAAGTTTGGACACACCTTTGCCATTCAATGGCTTTTACCCATCCTTTTTGCTTTCTAAATTTTAGTTACAAAGCGAAGGCATCAAAATCATGAAACAAAAGTATATAAAAAAGCAAAGCAACTCCACAGCATTGCACTAACACCGCTGTGTTTGGATTTTGGACTTATATGTTCTTTTTCTGAAACATTGTGATAGTTTTGTGCTAGACATAAAGTGACAAATGCCTTCTAAAATTTTTCACATTTGTCTTGTCAGTCCCAAAGATTCTCCAAAAGTTTTAAGAATCATTAAGATGTTTTTGCCTTGCATCTCTCAAATGGATGTCAATGACCTTAACTCAGACGAGTGAGGACTGCAGTTTTTTAGATGTGGTTCTGGGATATTTTGTGACCTTCTGAGGGGTCGTTGATACACTCTTGTAGTAATCTTGAAAGGGCCGGCCATACCAGGGAATGTTCACCATTGTTCAATGGGTTCTCCGTTTTTGGATCATGTGGATGCCCTGGAGTCCCAAAACCTGAGAAATAGTTTTTTAACATGTTAGTGACTTTGTTTGGCATCTGTTCTTGAATTTCTTTAGATTTGGGCATAATGTTTTGCACTTCGACATCTTTGAATCGACTTCAGGTTGTCAGACAGGTTCTACTAAATTAATTCCTTGATCCTACTGGTCAGGTCGTAAATATGTACAGCTGTAACTAGTGAAACAGAGCCAGGAAAAGGTAATTTTACAGGGGTTTCAGAGAAAGAAATGTGACACAGATATGTTTTTAGTTTGAATCACCTTGGGAGAGAGTTGGGGTATACCCCGGACAGGGAGCGAGCCCATCTCAAGGCAACACAGAGACACACAGGACAAACAACAGTGCACACACACATTCAAACCTAAGGCCAATTTAGGTAAGGCAAGGTAAGGTAAGGTAAGTTTATTTATATCACGCTTTTCAGTAACGAGACACTCAAAGTGCTGTACACACTGTACAATTACAATACAATCACAAAGAAAATAAACACAGATACAGACCCAGAAAAACAAATCAAATGATACTACAATCCTTCTAAGAAATCTAAAAATCTATTAATCCTTCTGAGAAATCTAAAAATCTCTGCCCAACATTACAGTGATACAGATAACATTAATAATCCTTTGGGTTTTATTGGTAAGAGCTGGTTCTAAACCAATCTTTCTAAAGAGGTAATTATATCATTAAGTCCTCTATGTAGGGGAAAGCATCTTGTGCTAAGAGAGAATGATCCTTGGGTTCGCAGGTATAATGCAGTTGTAGGCCAATAAAAACAGTCATTTGAATCCATTGAAATTTAACAAGCAATCACTGAGTTCTAACTAAGGAAGCTGAGTCACTGGTGTAAAAACAGCTTTTGTTCAAATTTTTAAGAAACTAGTATTTTCCTTTCACTGGTAAATCTAAAAATCTATGAAAAGGAGTTGAAATGTAGAAATTAAATCCACATTTAGGTAAAAATAAGGAGCATGGGAAAGCAACACACATAAGCAACGATTTTGCAGGGGCATGGTGGACTCGTGAGGGTGCCAATATTTAAGTATGATCATGTGTGCAAAGAATTAGACTTTCAACACTGACGAAGGTACCATTGTCCTTGAGAAAGAGATGGAAGTTTTATCAAACGGCCATACAGTTCAGTTCACAGATGAGGGGGGTTGCTGGGGCAGAGCGTCGTATTTACAGAACATCCAGGAGAAATGTTTTGATAAGAAGCCTGTGAAGGTCATATCAGGGCGCCTTAATTAGACAAACAATAAATGTTTTGGTTCAGGCCGGCTGTGATTTTCCGCCTGCCTGAGTCTTACTGGCATTCTCAATTTCAAATCCAAATAGCCAAATTTCTGGTACTTTCAGTAGATCCTGAGCAAACAACTTAAATCATGTCACCTTTGAGTC
Source organism: Crenichthys baileyi (assembly GCA_036173005.1). Lineage (NCBI taxonomy): Eukaryota > Metazoa > Chordata > Actinopteri > Cyprinodontiformes > Goodeidae > Crenichthys > Crenichthys baileyi. Next base: position 32,028 of record JAHHUM010000144.1, on the reverse strand, counting down.
CGGGAAACGCAACCAGCCTGCGATTCTGTTCAAGGATCGCGTCCAGCTTGCGATTCTGCTCTCTTAACAGATTAGTCTGAGTGCTGAGAGCTCTAAAGATCCCTTCAAACATCCCAGGCAGCTTTGGAGTGCTTTGAACAGCTGCCGATGTTTTACAAATCTTTCGATAAGCCAGGTAACTGCCAACTCCAAAATGCAGAAATCCTGTTATCAGAAATCCAATTATGTATAATTCGTCCACGTCCTTGACTGACATTGTTGTCAGGGACACAATCTTCCACTCTACCCTGTCTTCCCGTCGAGAAAATTTGATCGATTGCGTTGAGAGACCAGCTGACCAAATCTATAATGAACAAATTAAGAGGATATGCGAATACAGGCTCTAAGAAAAACATAGACAAAAAGCTGAAGCAGGGCAAAAAATGGGGGAGGATCGAGGAGAGAGTGGAAAAGCGTCTGACCCCACCGAGAGCAGAAGAGAAAAATTTAGAATACCCAATTAACCTAACAGTCGTGTTTTTAGACTGTGGGAGGAAGCCAGAGTACCTGGAGAGAGCCCAAATTTGCTCAAGGAGAACATGCAAATTCCATGCAGAAGATGTGTCCATTTTCAATAAATCAGTAAAAATAATTCAGAGATAATAGATAATTAGTCAGGATAATCAAATATATGTTTTAAGTAAAATGAAATGAGAAGAGAATGATCTAGAGAAAATGCACATGTACCAAACAGTTTGACAGTGTGCGTGTGTGTGTGCTTGTGTGTATAAACAGAGCCTACACACTTTTTGGAAGTAATTTATAAAACTACCCTCTCTCCCTTCCTCTTTCTCTCTTTTAATCATTGTCTTTCCCTCAGAACCCAGTAGGTTTTTCCCTTGAAAGAATAAATCCAATCTATTTTACAATCTCCACACCAAGGTCTTGACAGGCTGTGGCATAGATCAATCTTTGAGGCTTGAGACTGAAAAAGTCAATCTGGAACAGCAGCCCATTCTTCCATGCCTTGACATGCTCGGCTGCCACTCAAAAGATCTCAAAGCACCTGTCCTGATAAATGTGGGAGCTAACGCCTGAACAACCCTCCAAGGACCCATCGACCACCGTCTTTTTATCGCTCGTCAGCGCCATTGAAGTTGCTCTTAAAAATTGAGATTTGACAAAGTACTCTCTGTGCTGCTAATGTGCTGTTAAATTTACATTTAGATTTATTGTCTTAGTGCACATCCTGAAGTGTAGATAGTACACGTACAAAACCAGTCCAGAGTTTGGATTTTGGACTGGATCTACCCATACATTTTGCAATAGCTGATGTTTGAACAATCTCAACAGCATGGCAGACACACAACCAGATAATGGTTGTTAAATTCTAATTATTTATCTTAATCATTAAAAAAGTAGCTGGGGCCTAAACATAGGTTTTCCTCATTTTCTTTAGGTAAAAGATTAAAAAATTGCCCATAAAAAATATTTATCTGCATTTTATGGCACAACCGTCTTCTTCTAATTGCTTACCAGTTTACGGCATGTATTTTGACTATATATCTTGGGCGGTGAGCTCCAACTGTTTGAGGTTGCAAGGTCTCCTCATCATCATCCTAAACTTCAGCTCCCTCCACAGATTCTCTATTGGCTTCAAGTCAGGATTCTGGTTGGGCCTCTCTAAAATATTGTCACTTCAAGTCAGAAGAAATATGTTGGTCAGATTAAAAGATTACTTTAAGCCTCAATTTCCCAGGGGTTTGAATGATCCTGGACATCATAATTGTATCCACTGGATGCTTAGATGTACCACTGAAAGCAGGTAACAATTCAGTACAACCAGAATAATGTATATTGTGCACACAGCAGTCATTTTATTCTGACACCTCCCCTGTATTCAAGTTAGATACTAATTGTGTATAGGGAACCTGCTTTGTAGCCCTGCTCCTCTAACAATGCAAGAACAAAGAGTTCTGTTAAAAATGAACAGCACTACCATTAAAAACAAATGAGACATCATAAAAAAGCAGTCAGCGTTAGAAAATGCTGTAGACATAAACACTTATTTGATTCATTTTCTTTCAATTGTTAATACATTTTAAGCATATAAGCAAAGTCCTACTTTTTAAGGCTAATTCTTAGTCACAGTACCCAATTTTAGCTGACCTTGTCCTGGCTCTATACCAGAGTGTACTTACTTTTTTTGTCTTTTGCAGCCTTTTTACCTTAAATGTAAGTAGCACATTTCAAAACATGATTAACAAGTTCACAAATCAAAGTCTATACATTAGAATTAGATTAACCACTTTTTTATGTAACCTGAGTTAATTTTTACTAAACACATCCTGTCTGTATTATTGGCAGACCTGTAGAATTAAGAGGCTAGTTAAACAGAACCTGTTTGACAACACGACTACAGCTAAACAATCCCAAAAAGCAACACATCATGCCCCGATCTTAAATAAATCAAGAACAGATGAGAAACAACATCACTGACATTTATCAGTCTGGAAAGAATCACAAAGCTGTTTCTAAAGTGTTGGGATGGTAGCAGTCTGCAGTGAGAGCCATTATTCACAAATGAGGAAAACATGGAACAGTGTTGAATCTTCCCAGCTGTGGTTGGCCTACCAAAATTGCTCCTAGAGCAAACTCTCACATAAAGAGTCCTCTCACTAAAATATCAATAGCAACATCTAAAGCACTCCTTGTCTCACCTGCCATGAACATATGTTTCACATTTGTGAAAAAAAAACCCATCTTGATCATACTTAAGACTTTTGAGAAAACATTGTACTTACATGTTTTCAATGTTAACCTTTTTTGAAGCATTATATCTTGCAATGAAAAATATATAATTCTGTTCTTTTAAAGACTTTTGGCAAAATATTCTGTGGAGTGACCAGACATAAGAGAAACTCCTTGGAAGGTGTGCATCTCATTATATCTGGTGTAAAATTTACAGCATTTCAGAAAGAGAACATCATACCAGCAGTCAAACTTGGTAGAAATTTGGTGGTATAGGGTTGCTTTGCTGCTTCAGTAACTCAAAGACTTACCAAATGTGATGGAACCATGAAGTAGCATAGCATTACCCTGCTGCTGGAAACAAAGTAGCCGGCTTCCATTTTATGACACAGTTGGGTCATACAAAAATGACCTAATCAAAGTCTGAATTTAAATCTAATTTAATTTAATTAAGGCATGGCCTTAAACAGACCAGACCATTAATGCTCAAAAAGCCACCTATGTGGCTGAAATAAAACAATTCTGCAAGGAAAAGTGGCTAAAATTCCTCCACAGAGATGTAAAAGACTTGTTGGCAGTTATCGCAAATGCTTGATGCTTTTTTCCTTTAATAACCTTAATCACTATTTAAAAACTGCATTTGCTTCAGTGGAAATGAACTTATATGAACGACTTTTACAAGTCGCGAAAAAAATTTACATTTAAGAAAACACATTTCAATTTCAAAAGACAAATTTACATTTCAGAAAACACTTTTACAAGTCCCGAAACACATTTACAAATGACAAAATCTTATGGAAAGGGAATGTACCAACTCGGACGCTGACCCGGAAGTTGTAACGCGAGTGCTCATGGCGACCCAAGATGGACAGCAAACGAGTGCCGTTTGCCCCGTTTTCGGAACTACTCCTTCAGTTGTTTAGATGTCATAGTTTGTTTTTTGATGGACCATAATGCAGGGAAGAACTCCTGAAGCTCGAGGTTTTCAGGTAAGATGAGTCTTTATTATCCATGGCAGGACACAGACAGGGTAGCCAACACACGAGATCACACATACACATAACAGGAACCAGCGGGGAACAACGGAAACAAATGGGCTTAAATACAAAACTGAACAGCAAGGGGAACCAATGACAAATGTGACAAGACAATCAGGGGAAAACACAGAACAGGTGTGGGCTTGGGGTGCAGGGAGACAGAAAACAAAAGACTAGACCAGGTAATTTAACAAAAACACAAGCTCAAGAACTCAAAACACAAGCAGGTATGACATAGCCCCTCCCTTTAAGGGCGGATCCCAGACGCCCACAAAACAAAAACAAAAGAAACATCCAACCAGGGTGGCCGGAAGGGGCCTCGGAAGGAGCGGCCCGGAGGCCGTCCTGGGCAGATCCGGTGATCAGCAGGCTGGCGACGTAGGTGGAGGCGATCAGCAGGCCGGCAACGTAGGAGAAGACGATCAGACAGCCGACAACGTAGGAGCCGATGATCTGACAGCTGGCAGCGGGACCAGAAGAGCCCACGGTGGAGCTCAGAGGCGCGGTGCGGAAACCGCTGGAACCCAGGCGATTGGTGTAGAGACCGCTGGGACCTTCGGCGAGGCCGTGGAGATTAGGACTGGGCACAGGAGCAGGGAGTGGAGGCAGTCTATCCACGAGCCCCTCACGGACAGGAACAAAGGGCGGCTCGGCTTGGGACCCCTCCGGAACAGAACAGAAAACAAAAGACTAGACCAGGTAATTTAACAAAAACACTAGCTCAAGAACTCAAAACACAAGCAGGTATGACATTAGATACTGGACTGCAATAGATGTGGCAGTTGTATACAGTCGTCCTTAAAACATATATTTCAAGTGCTAAGGAATCACAAATGATCTGACAGTAAAACATGATATAAATATATTTGGTAACTTCGTAAAAGATAGAAAGAAAGAAATGTCTAAAATTGACGGACTTTAATTTTGAAATTCCACAGCAGACCTTGATGAAATTCGATGAGTGGAATCTGGAAGTTTTCTCTTGTCATCCTGAAGTGAGAGTGGAAACACTGGAAACACTTGTTGCAATAAACACAGAAACTTAGGGAAAATAAACGTAAAACGACTTATTATAAGGCCTTTAATTTTGAAATTCCACATCAGATGTTGGTGACATTTGATGAGTGACATCTGGAGGTGTTCTGTCAATGTGAAGTGAGATTGGTCACTGGAAACAATTTAGTTTTAATTAGCAAGGAAGCTTAGTTAATATAAATGGACATTCACAAATAATGAAAACACAAATTACCACATAAAACAGTAACAAAAACAAAAATGCCATATCAACATATTGGCTGGTTGACTTTTAGATATCTAATTCAATCTTGTAAGACTCACAATAAAAACACACGTAGGTGGCAATTAGATAAGTTTATTTACAAATATTTATTTCTTTGGCGCTCGGACCGCGGAGGAAGACACGAATGCTGAGAATGACGTGAGCTTGAACGCACAACTTATGAAAAGAATTAGAGATGTCTTCCCCCTGGGATCCGACTGGTGGTGGAGCGGAGGCCTGAGGAGGTAGGGAAATCAGGAGGAGCTAGGAAGCCAGATGATGGAGATGGGGAGGAGGAGGGTCGCAGCTCAGCTTGAAGAGCGAGGAACGAGTGAAGCTTCATCTTTAAAGAGGAGCCTTGGATGGTGATTGGCTGAAGAGGAAATGCGGACTCGATGCTGGAGCGGGGGCGCACGGTGGACTCATTGGACGGAGCAGAGGAGGGGGTGAGTCTTCCAGATTGCATTTGCCATTTTTTCAGGTTGTCGTTAAAACGTGTTTGATGATCTGGAACAATTAAGTCTGATAAAAAAAAGCAAAAAGAGAAAGGTTCTGGTTGGGAGTAAACTTTTTTACTTTTTCACAGCACTTAATGGTGCTGATCATTTGTAAAGAAATTACAGAACAAGAAGCTGCACCGTTCTTTTTACTTTACATGTGATACAGGCTAAATCAGCTGAGAGGTACAACAATCATTTTAGGTTTTTATCATGTGTGGGTAAAGCAAAGCCAAAAGGAAGCTAATAAAACAGATTCATCCCTATAACCCGAGTCAATACAAAGTCAACCAGTCTGATCTGTGACAGGTTTATTGAGCTCATTCATTCAGAGAGAATCCTCAGTTCCTTTGCCCACAGATAAGAGATGAGGGCAGCAAAAAACAAATGCAAACTAGTAACGCTTAAAATGAGTAGCACTAGTGTGAGATGAGGATGTGAGACGCCTAGTTATCTGCATCCATGTATTTCTATGTATCTTTGTGCAGCAGCAAAAGATCCACTAATTTAAGCAGCGCACCCTTATTTTTCTCCTACTGTGAAACATCTCAGGCTTAGTTGGCAGTTGCTGTTTGTGCTTGCAGTAACGCTCTTCAGTGGACTTGTAGACCGGGTTTTGATCTATAATACCACTTTGAACAGATGTGACAGCAGCTCTGTACATTAGCATCTTTGTTGGTACTTACTGTTAAATTAATCAGGGAGCAACGCTCTGAATGAAGTAGTAACGGTGACAGCTTAAAAAGTTGTTTTTCTTATTCTTTCAATTATCAAAAAGTTTTTCTTCTTGTACTCCTTAAGTTTAACTAAAAGACCAAGCACTGGTCTGGCACTGTGGCACAGAGCTTGTCTAAGGATGTTTTGATCCCCAGCTGTGATTCCAATGAAGTAAGGAATGTTATGAATTTGGTGAGGACAGTTCTCAGTCTATTATATTAATTATTGTTTATGTGATATAAATCGCCCGGAGGCGCAGATACAGAAATCAATTTTCTAATTTAATTCCAAGTGGATGTTGACAAGCTTGTATCGAAAAGTCAGCTTGAATTAAGATTAGGGTTAATTTAGTAAAGATATATTATGAGAATTAAAATACAATAAATAGGAAAAGTGCAGAAGTCTATTAACCTTAAAGCTAAATTGTTAAACCTAAAAAAAACAACACTAAAATAAATATTATATTGTCATTTAAAATGGCTACAAATGACTACCAATTTATGACAACCAATGTTAACTAGCAATACAGGCTTATATCTTTGTGCTCAGTAATTTTGCTGTCTTTGGTGATTCAGTTTATTGTTAGACTTTTGTGACTGAAAAGAGGATCTGACATGTCTTTGTTACACAATGTGGATAAAGGCTGTATTGTGTTTGCAGATACAATTGTTTACAACTCTCTTGTCTTTTCACATGAACTTATTTAGCATTATTATTTTGACAAGTTGGCTTTTTCACAACCAGTGTCTGGTGGTAAAAATGATTAACCTTGACAGGTTTTTGCTCTAAATTAAATTAATGAAAAAATGAAGTGGCTTAAGATATTGTTCTTAGACATTCCTGTATGTTCTGTCACACAAATTGTGCGTAAAGGACAATAATTTTCCTCAAGTTCTGTGTTTGATCAGCAAGAACCTTTGCTTGAGGTGGCAACAACAATAACATGTTGCTTCTGGCGATGGCATTTCAAACTTTACAAGAAGCTCTAGTGCAGTTCTCCTAGTAAATCCTCTTAGGTCCCGCCCACTACAACACACATAGTTGTCAGATAAAAAATGTTCTGCCCAGATGATGTGTCAAGAACAAGCTGCAAAACTCCCAAAGCATGACTGAAGGAACATGATGTCCTTTCTCCTGGGGTGCATAAGAGATTTCACTCTACTGGTGGAGTATGTAGAAGCCTTAATAAGAATGCACGAGGACACAAAAAATAAACTGACATGAGTTAAAGGTATGAGTTCAATGACTAGATGAAATTTCACCAATGTTTTTGTGAAAACAAAGAATTCACGTATTTTGTTGCCACAAAGAGTCGACATTTAAGAAACCACAGATTGTGCTTTAAGTATCTTACAGTGTAGAATATATTGATCTGCACAAGCAGATGCTAACTTTAGTGTCATTAGAGGCTAATGGTTAGAAAATTGCTGTATTCTCAGTGCTTAAAACATTGTTTGTATCTTATCTGTCACTGTTTCTATTTTTCAACAAAAAAAGAGCACTAACCTTCCTATGCATTGCCAATAATAACACCATACATATATTTCAGCACACAAAGTCATGTAATGACAGCAACTGAGCAGGGTTCTGATTTTTCTAACAGGAAATGCTTTAGAGGTGCTTGCTTTCTTCAAACAAACCATTAGCTTCAGCCTCTGGAACAAGCTAAACTGGATTTAAAACAAAAAAAAATGGCACTAATGACATTTATTGACAGTTACCAGACAGGAAATGGGCAGAGAGAGAAGGGGGGAAGACATTCCAAAAAGGTTGGTAATCGAACCCAGAATGGCTACATTGAGGACTATAGCCTCAGTACATGGGGCATCCGCTCTACTGCCACGCCACACAATCAGGATTTATTACATTTGTAGACACTAGCAAGGTAATCTACAGCAGGTAAGATACCAGCTTAATTTCACTTCAAAACTTTTCCTTTAAGGATGTAACATTCATCCTCTTATTTGGATATTTTTTCTTTTTCAACTTTCTTCCATTGATATTGATCTTACAGATGCAAGGTGTCTCAAACCTCAGGGTGTGTTTATAGTAAATAAAGGCAGGTTGACAAAATAAAAGGACTTATGGAAAGGAGTACACAGTAGTCACATTTGGTAAAATGTTCTGCATCCTGAGGTGTTGAAAAGAAATGGGTTTTATTATTTGCTTATTGGAAGTGGGCATAGGTATTAATAGAGTAAAAAGTTTATGCAGCTTTGCATTGTGGTTTAAAATGTTCCCCCATTATTTTGATTTCAGATGAAAGGAGGAAAGTTTCGTTTAACTAAAACCTTGCTTCAGGTTACTTTTAATCCATAAGGGTATAAGCGCGGTATACAACAGACACAATTGCAATTTTTGTTTTGAGCAGGTCCATGATGCAATAGGAGAGACAGAGAAATGTAAGCACTCAGAGCTTATGAGGAGGCAGTTAATGTAGTTCAAAGCAAAAAACCAAGACTCCAAAAATGAAAAAGCTGTAAATCATTTACCTAGCCTGGTACTATAGGAACAAAAAAAGCTAAAGAGTTAATGGTAGTATGTGGGTTTAAATAATAGTAAAGAAATCCTCACCAAATATGGGTGCTATAGAAGTAATAACAGAAAAAAACAAGTTGACAAAGGTTTAAAAATGTTATATCAGTTGAGTTTATTTATAAAGAACTGATCCAGATCCAGTTCTAAACACCTTTTATTTCCATTCAGTTATAATACAGTATATTAAACATGGACTTTGTCTAAACTTAAATGTAAATGACTAAAAGCTAGTTTAAGAGGCAACTGTGGAGAGGAAAGCATCCTTTTATCATGAAGAAAACACAATCAGATCCAAGGTCAGAATGAATGGCCATCTTGGCTGTGAGTTGAGAGGAGAAAACACAACGTTGATGGCAGCAATAACTGCATATAGTTCATCAATTGTGAGTAAAGAAGAGTGAGGAAAAGTGGCCTGTATGACCTCCAGCAGCCCAAGTTTATAGGTGCTAAATTATATAAATGGGATGGTTTAGAATAACCCAAGAAGTAGACAGAGGTCTACCTCAGAGACAGAAACTGGGAGGTGAATCCATAGCAGAGGCGAAAACAGTAGAAATATCTACCTCCCATTATACTTTTAGAAACTCCAGGGACTACCAAAACCTGCAATCTGGGAGCACCTGTACTCCTTTATTACAAAACATTAAAACTGTGAGTTATTTAAGATTTAAAACTTTATTTATAAGAGGTAGGATTTCAAACCTAATCTGGACAACAAATAACATCTTTCCTCGCCACAGTTTGTCAAAATTATGCAGGAAATATCAAGCATCTAAATTCATGACACACATACCACTGGTTTACTCTGCTGAGACTTGTTTAAACCCATACCTCTCCTAATAACACATCCTACCCTCCAACACCTTGGTCCATGAAGCTCGTCAACAAATAGTAGCTGCAATATCATTGCCTCTCTGATGCTGCAGTTATAACCCCCAATACCAATGAAGTTGGAATATTGTGTAAAACGTAAACAAAAACAGAATACAGTGATTTGCAAATCCTGTTCAACCGATATGCAATTGAATACACTACAATTGTGTTTTTATTTACGTTTTACACAATATCCCAACTTTTTTGGAATTGGGGTTGTACATAGCTTTATTTTTTGTAAGTTTGCAGCTTATTCATAACTGTTATTAGGCTGTCCTTAGATTATACAAATTCTCTTTCAAAAGTGTAATTTCTATAAATTTTTTGTTCCTTAACATTTGTCTCTGTCTTTGCTGTATTAAATGTATGAACTGCTTTATTAATGATGTTTTTGAGAACACAAATCCGTGTGATGGATGATCTGAAGGTGAAAAGTCTGGGGAAAATGGAAAAATGGAAAGAAAAAGGCAAGAATTACATAGACTAACACGACAGAGTTGAACAATTAAACAATTAAAATGAAGAGATATAAAAAAATCGTAAAACAAAACAATAAAATAATAACGAATAACCCAACCTTAGTAAAGTCAATAAAATTGGATGCCGTGACATTCTGCTCTGTTAATATTGGCTAAACACAAAATTAAATTTATGATAGTTGAAAATATCATTTTGAAGTCTCTCCCATCCCCCCTATTTTATTTCAGTTTTTTAAATAACATTTTATTGACAGCTTTTCCTTATGAAGCACCTGCTTGTGACTGGCTTAAACATACTTCTGTTTTCCACCTGAGAAGTGGAGGTAGATGTTGCTCAACATAACAGTCAGAAATTAAGCAGAACATGTTGGAGGGATTTTATATCAATCCCTACTCCTAATTAATTGGTCTGAAATAGGACTTGATATGGTGGACCCTCCACACTGGGGCATGCTCAAGACTGTATGTGAGATCATTAGAGGCATGCACCCACAAATTTTAACTTCTTCAGACAAGTGACGCTAGTCTGCTGGACAATATTCTGACCACTTTTCCTCACTCTGTGATTTTATCATGCTAACTTTGGGTTCCAACATTGCTTTCCTTTTCATTTTTAATTATTGTTGCCATTAATGCCCTGTGATGGATAAACAAACTGTTCATCATGTACCAACCCATCGGAGGCCCTGCTCTGCTTAAGCAGGAAAAGAAAAAAGGTCTATGGCTGAACGGATGAATTTTGCTATCAAATACATGTTTTTTCAATCAGTTTTTCTTCTCTTGATGTTCTCCTAATGTTTTTCCTCTTGATGGGACTATTGCTGCTATTAGCATTGTGTTGTCTGTTTTAAGTACTTAAGGCTCAGTTCTTCTTTGTTTAGTTGTGTCACTATCCTGGAGAGAGCTGTTGATTAAGCTAGTACTGCCAATACCTTTTTGTCTTGTTGCTTTTTCCCTTAGAATGTATGCCTTACCCAGTGCCTCTGTATTTAGCTGTGTTTCTTTCACTGATGGAGCCATTGTTAAAGCTATTGCTGCCATTTCCTTTGGGCTCTCTTTTTCTTTTAGTAGAAAGTACCTCTGGCTCAGCATTTCTGTGTTAAGCGGTGCCTCTTTCCTAGACAGAGCCATTGATGAAGCTAATGATGCATTTACCTTTGTGTTCTCTTTTTTCTTTTTTTCCAAAGAAAGTACTCATGGTCCAGGACGTCTGTGTTTAGCTCTGTCTCAGTTGCGGTAGCTGCAGCAAAAATATGTCGCAGTTTACCGATTTATGGATGCACTGTTCAGACCACAGAGACAATTAAATTTCCGCTCAAGACCCATCTTTATGCCTTGGCTTTTGATTCTAATAGAGCGTGAGATTTTAGTAGATATGTATTGTGCTCTGTTTTTGTCTTTTTGTTTTTTTCAATGGAAGTATTTTATTTTAGGCTGACTGTAAAGTAATTTCATCAACTTTGGTTATTTTTTAAAATATGCTATAACAATACATTTAACATCCACTATGGCATTGTTTTTTTAAGAGATGAAGCCATTGACAGAGCACTTGCTTTTATTAATTATGTGTGTTTTTCTTTTTTCTTAACACGTACTCCTGAATAAGTGCTTCTGTGTCATATCTGACTGTATAATTTGATTATATTGGAATGAATTTGGCTGATTCTAGTTAAATTTGAACTAATCTGGATTATATTAATAAGAAATGACTTAGACCTGTTTGTCTTTAAATGTACATTGAGATGACATTTGATGTGAATTGGTATTACCTATAAAAATAAACTGAATTAAAAAAAACACATGTGAAGAAAAATAACGAAAATCTGCAGTTCATAGTATTTTACATTAGGCTTATTTTAAAAGTCAACAGTAAAAGTTGTCATGATGATTTATGACATTCAGAACTATCATTTCCTTTTACAGCTTTAACAAACCTCTATAAATCCAGCAGAGCTGAACATGTGACCTGATTCAGACCATTAATGTCTTGAATGGTGGTCTCACAAGTTAGTCACCCACACGTTTGGTCAGGAGCTATAGTCAGATGCAACAATCATTACTAAGGCTTCCCACTGCAGACTTGTAAACTGATACTGAAGGGATTACGTGATAGTAAATGGTGGCTTTACGTAAAAGGTTATTGTATATTACTAAGTGGCCCTTTCTTTATAATTGCTCCCATTTTGCCCTGGTTTGGTTTATTTGTTGGTCCCTTGCATTTTAGAAATCAACATACATGAAATCCAGCTGTTACTCATTTCAAATTTAAAAATTGAGAATTTGAGGCTAATCCTTAAATACAATTATGCTGAGTTTAAGTGTATGGTTTGTTGTGTGGTTTTTGTGTTGCCATTTGAGTCTGATGTTTTCTTTAAAGAATTTCATTTGAGGTAACTAAAGAAAACACAAAAATAAATTTAATTAAATGAGAAAATCAATAATGTAATTTTAATATCTGCTTCAAATCAGACATTTAGCTGAGCTTTGTAATAAAAAGCACAAAGAATAGTAACGAGAAAATGGTTGTATATCTGAAAGCAAGAATAACAGACTTTTTTTTCTGAAAAAAAACCAAGTCAAATAATACAGAACAAAAACCTAAGAGCATAGACTTATTGTTTATGTTACGAACAGTGATGCAAAATGTTTGAGTGAAGGGTTAGGGGATTTCAATCTCTCGGCAATAGAGTTAAAATAAAGACATATAGCCAAATTTTACCAGTGAAATATCATCTCTTATTACAGAAACCTGCAGGTATAAAAATGTGTGTAACACTAGTTGAAGTCTGTTGCATTTGCTCCTTTTTGGTTTGGATGCTGCCTCTGCCTAATTTATGGCTGGCACTGCAACTGCTAGTAGCTATGCCAACCCAACAGCTTTTACATGCAAATGTAGCTGTATGAGCTTTTAACCAAGAAAGAAACCTTAATTCCTTTAAAGTTGAGGAAGGAAGAACTTATTTTAAGCATCATCATAATATGGAGCAAGTATGAAAGGGGAAATTCAAACAACGCATTTCCTCAATCATCAAGAGGATTATAATATCTCTGAGTAGATAAATTAAATGAGTTTCGATGTATGGTCTAGCTTTAGTGACAAACATAATTTACATAATTTATGTCTCGCCATCATAACTTTGTCTTTGTCTTGGATTTTTCCTTTACATAAGTTCATATTTGATGACCCTTTTTCCACCAACTAAAATTATCAAAGAATAACAAAATCCTGTTTTACCCATTCACCACTTAATTTAGCAATGAATGAATGAATGAATATAAACTTTATTTCTAACATAAAAGCAACAAATGTAAGTAAAAAACAAATGATGATCATAATAATAAGAAGAACAAACTAATTTGGTTAAAATACATAAACTGAGATAATAAATTGTAAAAAGAAACAAAATACATTTGATCTGTAGGAGCAGGCAAATGCTTATTACTCTCTGCCTGTATTTAACTCATCACTTATAAATCAAACAAAATAAATTCAAGCCTTATTGACAATCTGCCTTGCATACAATTGGAGTGCTGCGAAATGAGAAAACATTTCTCCAGGGTCTGCATAAGAAATTTAAAACTACTAAAACATTTGAATCAGCTTGTGTGGTTATAAATAATAAAAACCAGAACTAAAACACTGCCAGAGACACTTGGTGTAGTTCGGCATTCTAATAGCAAGTAGGAGGAAGCTGTTGATCAGTCTGGAGGTTCTGCCTTTTATACTGCGGTACCGTTTGCCGGATGGCAAATCGCCCTGCTCTTGCTGAGGTTTTGGAAGATATCTCGGACAGAGGGGAGAGAAACTCCAATGATCTTCTCAGCCGCTTCAACCATCTTCTGCAGGGCCTTTTTAATTGACATACTGCAACTGGAATACCAGACCGATAAACAGTATATTAGAATGCTGTCAACCCTGCCTTCGTACGAAGTTCCTCTATCATGAGCCATCAGTAAGTAATTATCCTTATACACAATCCCTTTTATGTATTTAGGCATACATATTTATATGATGATCTTTTATTAAAATGAAGTAATAGTTAACTAAAAACACCTTCCCTGGAGTGACTGGCCTACCAAACACCCACCAAGAGCGCATAAACTGCTCATCCAGGAGGTTGCAGAAGAACCCAGAATAACATCTAAAGCACTTCAGGCCTTACTTGCCCACTTACGGTCAGGGTTTATAATTTAACAATAACAAAGAGGGCATCAATGGCATTCATTCGACAGTTCCAAGGTGGAAACCACAGGTGACCAAATCAAACACGAGGACCTGACTCACATTTGTCAAGAACATCTTTATGACTCTAGGGGAAATATTATGTGGACTGGTGAGACAACAATTAAACTTTTTGGGGGTGTGCAGCCTGTTACATCTTTGATAAAACTAGCAAATCATTTCAGTAACAGTAAAACAGGCCATTATTGTGTGATGCTCTGGGTTGTGTTGCATTATTAGAACCTGAACCTGAAACAGAAAATCCTCCTAAAAGTTTACGACATTATGATCAATGGACTTAGGTATTGCAGCAGGGCAATGATCCAACATGTAACAGCATTTCCCCCAGTTTATATCTGAAAAATGATGGTTTTGGAGTGGCCTAGTCAAAGTTCAGACTTAAATACAATGTAGACGCTAAGGCAGGACCTTAAACAGGCTTGTTTGTGGTGATAAACACTCAAATGTGGCTAAATTAAAACAATTTTGCAAAGAGGACTGAAATTCCTCTATAGTCATATAAAAGGCTCATTGTAAGTTATTGCAAACCCTTAATCACAGACATTGCCACCAAATGAGGTACAACCAGTCATCAGGTTTATGAGGTAATTCGTTTTTCATATAGGCAAGGAGTAGGAGCAAGCAAATGCTTGGTTTAGGTAGTTTTGTTCCCTTAATAACTGAAATCATCATTTGAAAACGGATTCCGTATTTGCTTAAGTTATCATTATCTGATGTTAAAATATATTTGATGATCTGAAACATTTTAGGTTGAAAAAAAGCAAAAACTGAAAAAACTGTATAAGGGAAAAATGTTTTCACAACTGTATACAGTAAAGATGTGAACTCCATTCTGTATTAACTTCTCAAAACATTTCACTCAAGTTGCACACTGATTTACCTTAATGTTCGTTGACATCTGTGCGCTCAAGACATCAATATCTCATGAGATCTATGCTTCTCTCTGCTTCCTATGGTGTAGACTCAGTGCATTCTTCTTTGACCTTTGTGATGTTTCCGGTCTAGCTGGCATACATTGATCTGACATGGAGAGAAGTTTCTGCATCCAACCCGTAAAAGATTAAGGTATAACAGCTCTGTGTTCACTCTAATAAAAATACTTTGTCTACAGTGATTTCTACAGAGATACTTGTGTGATGATGGTGTTTGGAATCTACCTTTGCACCACAAGATCTCATCAGTCCTTAAGGTCATCTGGCAATAATGCCCACAAAAGATTGAAAATGTTTCCTAAAAAGAAAACAAACTTCTGCGAAAGTGTAAGACTGAATGATATGGAGAGTTTAGTTAGAGTTTTTGATCTTTTTGGGCACAAAATTAAGGATTTGTTTTTAGAATTGTCTTGTGAAAGACCTGCCTCCCTCAGTAATCCTAAAGGATTTGTAAAATGTGTATTTACCAGATAATTAACTTCTATTCTCTGACTTCACTGTGTGCAGAATACTATGTACAGTTAGAACTTTTTATCTCAAAATCCATTTTCCAGTTTTCATTTGCTAATCTGTTCATCTTGCATTCATTATTTTTGTACTGCAAAAATAAGAACTCTGATTTGGCAGACGTTAATTTCACTCCATCTTTTCAAAGCATCAGCTTGTTTGGCTCAACTAAAAGGCTGAAAAGTAGGAGAGAAAAACTTACAATTCTTGTCTTGGATGCTTGTGAGAGAGGATTTGCCATCATGTCCAGGGATTTGCACATATTATCCTCCTTTAAAAACCAAAAATGTTGAAAGAAAAACCAAAAAAGCTTCTTAACTTCTTAACTTTTTATTTGTCATGAAACCGGTAAGAATAAAGGATTTCTCAGTAAGTTAACATCTTATATTTCAAATTGTTATATCATACAAGGACAAGTTAAGTAAATACAAAATACTGTTTACTAATGATGATTTTATTTTTTATGGGAAAAAGATATCCACACCATCCTCCAGACTTGGCCCTGTGTGAAAAGACAATTGCCCCCAAAACCTAATAACTGTTTAGGACATACTTGGCTGCAACAACTGTCATCATTCAGTTTCAATACCTATCAATAAGATTTTGCATTATTGCAGAGGAATTTTCAACCAACTCTTCTTAGAAAAATGTTTTTAATTCTGCTCCGCTGGATGGTTTTTGGGTATGAATGGCCTGTTTCAGGTCAAACCCCAGAATCTTGGTCAAATTTACAACCCTGGTGCATAACACCTTCCAGAAAGTCCCAGTCAGTTCCAGGTAAGTTGTTGTTGCACATTTGGAGTAATTTTGATAGGCCAGCCAATCCTCAGGAGGCTCACGACTCTTCCATGTTTTCAGTATTTTATTTCTTACTCTAATTATATGTTCTTAATTTTTTTGGGATTTTAGATTACTTTAGGATGTCAGACATGATTTCTTGATTCTATTGGTCTGGCAGTATTCAGGGCTGGGCTTGGCTCGTAAAAGTGAACTAAAAAATGTGTCTAATCACAGTTAATTCATGATTTCACAAGGGGGCAATTAAATTTTCACATAGGTCCAGGTTGGTTTGGATAGTTTTTTTTTTCCTAAATCATTAAAATCATTTGAAAACTGCTTTTTGCATTTACTTTGTCTATTTTGTCCAATTGTCATGATTTGAAGGTGTTTGAGTTTTGTTTTTTGTTCTGATCATGACTATGTTTTCTAGTTGGTGCTTTACTTCATTCTTCAGGTTTAGTTCCTTAATTATTCTTCTCTTCTGTTCATGATGCATTTTAGTTTATGAGCTTCCTTGCTTTCTTGCATCTCTCTTCAGCTCATTCATATTTTTGTTACCACTCCCTGCCTTCGTGTAATCAGCTTCATTCAGTCCCTCTGCACCGTGGCAATAAGTCTCCCTGTTTCACCTGTAACAAGCTCTATTTATACACTTCTGTTTACTCCTTGCTGGTTTATACTGTTAGTCATGCCAAGCCTGTTGACGACCTCCTGTTTCATGCCTACTCACCTCTTGTTCATGCTTGGATTTTTGCTTTTGCTCTATGTTTCGCCCACATCATGCCTGCCTGTAAGTTTTCACCTTTTTGTTTAGTAAAATTTTTAAATCACAGAACCTCTCCTGTCTGCCTGTCGGCATTTGGGTCCTACTCCAAAAGTGACCACCTTTTTGACACTGATATTACAATTTATTTGAAATATTTAATTGAGACAAAACACATAGGTTGTTACAGTAATAATAACAGCAAAGAGAACTCCTTGTATAACAACACTCTGTGCTTTACAGAGGCGCAACAAGGAGTTTTGGCCACAACAGAAAAGCAAACGTGATGACTAAAAGTTGTTTTATTTACATTTTTTGAGCTCCAATGTTTGCGTGCTTTGGAACATGTAGGATTTGGAAATGTTAGCAGCATGTTGGAAGACTTTGACACACGGTAGGAATGTTGCAAATTAAAAAAGCACACAGACAGACAAGTTAGATCTACAATAAGCAATGCTAATAGTACAAATGATGTTGAATGCTCATAATAGTTGTCAAAAATACTCAGAATGATTTGTTCTTGGCTTTGTTTTACTAGAATAATATAATATTAAGCGGTTTGGTGCAATGGGTTTCAATCTCCTGCATACACAGGGTGCACCATGACCTCTGTTCATAAATAAATAAAGACAATTAATAGCACACAGGCTCATTAAAGTACTGTTATAGAGTAATTTTGTTAATGAAAGTATCTGCTTTTCAGACCATTTCAGTTGCTTTTCCTGTCTAAGAGGCCACAGCGTTAGAAACCTCGAGCCTCCCACACTGTTGCCAACTACCAAGCAAGCGAAGTAGTTATTAGTGCCTTATTGGATGCTTAAGGCGAGGGGAATACAGGCATGCAAGAGACAAAAATGTGAGTTAAAAAAAACCCTAAATATGTTAAGAACTTCAAATGAACTTTTGTCTGTAGACTGTTGTTTTTTTATGTCACAGTTCTCCTAGGTTGGCTCCAGCAGTGACACAAAAAGCACAATGTAGCAGAGGAATTATTTGTATTTTCTAATAAAGTCTTATTCATAGTTACATAGTCTAATTAGGGTCTCATTTAACACGTGTAAATCATTGGCAGTCTGGATATTTGACAACACTACTTTAAAATTAAGATGTTGTTGCTGTTGATGTTGAATAGGTGTAGGATATAAAATAGGGCATGACAAAAATAGGTATAACATACATTATTCTGAGTGAATTCCAGAGACTACGTAGATGTAGATTTGTTCAAAAGCACAGGAGATATTTTTCAAAAAAATTATAGTAGTGTAGCCAAGTCTTGAAAGAATAGTATATTAAGTCAGTTCTTTTAGAACTGCATCGATCCTTAACACTTGTTGCCATCAGTGTTTTAAAGAAAGTAACCAAATTTGCTTTACCTAAGAAAACCCATACAACACCATTCTACAGAAAACAATATTTTTATTTGCTTATGGATACCATCTTATTTACACAACAAATACATAATAAACTGAACAACTGCAGTGTGTAAAATGGATCATGACAAGTATAGCTTCATTGGAGGAAAATACAATGTTGTGCAAATACAAAATACACACAAATACAGTAAAATGCCATCAGGATAGCCAACATTCATGCACAACAAATGTTATCCTTTGGCTTACAGAACATACTACACAGAATAAGGCATACAACTTGCTGCTAAAGTTACAAAAAAGCTACAATATCTCAGAACTAAGTTAAAGGCAGTTAGATATTAATGTTCGCTATGTACTTTGACTTGGTACTTCAAGATATCCAGTGACCATGATGGCCATGTAATCCCCACATGAACACAAAGACAGCCAAGTACATTTACTGTACAGGTGCATTATGGTCCCTCCCCACATTTCCTTATTGTCTTGTCACAAGGTCAAGTGCATAAGCTGAGATGGGAAAAAATACAAAGCTAGCAGTGAAAATTAGGAATAATTTATATTAACATAATGAATTAATGGCAACAATTAAATAGAAACAATTAATGATCACATACCAAAAATTGATTAAATTAGCAAGGATAAATAAGTGGACTTAATGCACGAGAGAGTAATTATAAATAAGAAGAGTTATTTAAAAAAAAAAAGCTTTAATTTTGGCAAGGAGAAAAAGACACAGAAACTACTCACAAAAACCACTCAAAGTATACTTTAGGTGTCTAAAAATCACATTTTTAAAGGACTGTTCTTCATTTTATCAGTATTACAAATATTAATTAGAAAATCAGTGTACAACAATAAATTAAAGTTTAATGTTCAAAGACGCAAGCTGATGTCAGTGAATAAAGGCAAAACTAAAAAAGTTACATACTGTGGAAAATAAAATAAATTAAAAGTTGAATGAATTAATCTTAATATTTTTTAGGCACAACCTTCCAGTTTTTTTAAATCTTTTTTTCTCTGACTCGCAGAGTGTCTTTAAGAGTCATCCTCAGTTTTAATAATGTGGAAAAGTGTAACATTAAACAAGACCTGGTGGCCGTTATTCCAGCCGTAAAGGGCCCGGTCCCTGGCGTTGTAGTCCAACATGGACATGTGGAAGTACTGGTTATGAAAGGGAATGTCTGTGTACTCGTACGTGGACGTTTTGGTGGAGTAGGCGTAGTACACCTTGGCACCAGTCAGGTGGGAGTTGGTGATGTAGAGAGTCCCGCAGATCATAAAAGACTCGCCTGCATTTCTCTTGGAGTATTCCGTGTTCCACGTGTCGAGGATCTGGAGGGTGTCTGGGTTCAGCCGGCTGATGACGATGTTCCCCGCGTTCTGATTGGTCGCGTACACGGCCCACAGGCCCAGCTCATCCGCCATGAGGTCGATGTCTGAGAAGCCTCCCCATGTGTACGGGTACACGTTATGAAAGCCCGCTGACTCCAGCGCCCTCTGGGTTATGACACGGCCTGTCTCAAAGCTGTACCTGACAATGATGTTGCTTTGCATCTTATTGTAGTACAGAGATCCGTTGTACACCACATGGTTGGTTCCGGCCCATTTAAAAGGCAGGTTGTAGGTTCTGGATTCAACTCCTGCCACAAAGTCACTGATGGATTTGTATTCTTTTACTATCTTATTGTTGGTGTAGCTGTCCATGTACCAAACCTGCATACAAATATGGAAAACAATCCTGTAATGCTTGAAATTGGAAACATGGAAGGCGGTTACAGTACATTTTACAGAATAATGGATTTTAAGCAAGATAATTTTTGCTGGAACTGACAATACATTGTAAAATTTAAAAAATAGAAATTTTATTATGTTAGCAACTTTGTATTAATTCAGCTGCAGTAGACAAGACTTAGACAACATTAGTTTTATTCTTTCCTTAAGTTTGTGAAGAAAATAATTAACATGTCTGTTAATTGCTTGTTTACAGTGTCTTCCTAAAATAACTCCTATTCTTTGAACCTTTACACATTGTGTCACATTACAACCACAAACCTCAGTGTGTTTTATTGAGATTTTATATGATAGACCCACATAAAGTGGTTCATATGTATCCAGGGCTCTTTACTCAAATATCTCTAAATAAACTCTAATGCAACCACTGGTTTTTAGAAGTCACCTAATTGGTTAATGCATTCCAGTGGACACATGAAATTCACCCTGGATGAATTGAGTGAGCATTAATAATATTGGCTGATGTTTGTTTTCTGAGGCCCACAGTCACCTCCTTCTCTTTCTCAAAAAAGGGAAAGTGGTCTGCCATAGAAGAAAAGGAAGAATGTAGAGATAGAAAATTGAGGGGAAGCATGTGTTTACCATTCCTTTGAGATATAGGCAAACAGCAGAACTGAACAAACACAGACAGTTTGAACTAAATCTAGCAGCAGTTGTCTCAGAGTAAAGGCAGCATGTTAACTCTTTATTTTGACAACATCGATTAGCTACTAATATAAATTAATCAGCATCAATGTTATTACCGCCAATCATTTGACACTGAGAGGTTCTGGACCTTGTGGTAAAAACAGTTCAACTTATGTATCAATACTTAGCCCTTTCCCAGGGATTATTTTAAGTATCAATAGATTCTCTTTGATCTGAGGATTTTGAAGATGTAATATTGAACACTGACTAAATGGACCTTCTTACAGAGGGTTCAAATGGTCTAAAATATTATATGATATGGCGAAAATGTATTGCCTCATTAAACTATTTGGTCTTGAAAAAGGGTTACCTTATATTTATTATGTAATAATGAATGAATGAATTGCATTCACTAGAAAAAACATTGTCAGAAAATGCCATGTACAAGAAGGGTGTGCAGCCTGCTTGGATGATAAGATTCACAGTAGAATGAATTCACAGTGAAACAGCAGGTAGAATACAAAATATGACTCATGTGTATTTGTAGGCATAGCCTAGCAAATGGTTTCTTGCATAGTAAACATGTGTATCTGACCTTTCTTTGCCACTGAAAACTGCATAATACTAGTATTATATCATCATGTCCAGATGACACCTAGGATGTGGGAAAAGGTGAACTAATGTAGGCATTTAGGTTATTCATTCAACATGCAGTATGGTTCTGTCCTCAAGGAGCTAGAACCAGCACACAGCACTAACATAAGCAAAAGGCAGAATGGCAAACAATTGCCAGGACGCCATATCAACACACAATAAATTCATAGTTAAAATAAAGTGTTCTATCATTTTTGCGTCATTTGCAGCGTACCACTTTTCTGTGTCCAATGTTTCCATAGACAGAAGGAACTGACCCCTTAATAAGTCTTTAAGCAAATCCTTCTTGATACTGGGGGAGGTTGCTGAAGGTACTTATACTTAAAGTGGGGGAAATAGGAATTTACCCACTGTTGTGGGTATATTTCCATGAAAAATAAAATGTAACCAGGCATTTTAAAGAGGTTATGATCCTGGGGGACAGTGTAATGAATTGTGTGGGTTAATACACTCAACAACCGAACCAGACTTATCCTCTCTCAGCGTAGGCATGCTTGAACTTAGATTACAAAATCACAGCGTGAAATACATATGGTGGATACACGAAATTGATCAGCCAGAAGTCCATGACCGTATTTAGCTATTCCACAGCAAATACTGTGACGTAACATTTGGACAAAACGTAATAGATGATAGAGAAAACTGAAAGGACTGAAAAATATGACCCAAACAGAATATAAAGATATCTCTGCAACACCTGGACAGACTAAATTAAACATTTCAGCACTCCTACAGACTCCAAGAACACAACAAATGTATTTAAATGCTAAACGAGTGGATTTTGGCTGCGTGGTGGCGCAGTTGGTAGCACTGTTGCCTTGCAGCAAGAAGGTCCCATAGACTGCTGGAGATAGGCACCAGCTTTCCTGCGACCCACTATGTAAGAAGCGGTATGAAAAATGACTGACTGACATGACAAGTGGATTTTGCATGTATTGGATTGGGGTCCCAGTCAAGAGATTTAGTCAAGACCTTTTAACTTATCTGTATCAGATTCATTGGCTAAACTCAACTAAGTGACATATTGTACATCCAATTTTCCAAAACTCATGCCTTCTTTTCAAATGCATAGCTTGCCAATCTCAACAATATTTGTTGATCTAGCAAATCTGGACTTGCCCTAATAATGTAACTGTTTTCCACCTTTCCCAGTGTGTTTACAGTGACGAGAGACTGTATTGGCTGCTGCACCTTCCTTCCTGTCAACATATGTTCAGTGACCTGTGGGCTGTCCTCAGACATCTGTCCCTATGGA
Organism: Crenichthys baileyi; assembly: GCA_036173005.1. NCBI lineage: Eukaryota > Metazoa > Chordata > Actinopteri > Cyprinodontiformes > Goodeidae > Crenichthys > Crenichthys baileyi. The sequence continues at coordinate 8,953 of JAHHUM010000144.1, read as the reverse complement.
GCAGAGCTACACAGAATTTTATGTTCAAAGAAATCTTCTGGCTTCGATTTGTTGAATTTAATTAAATTTAATTAAACATATTAATCATTCAATAATATTCATCTTTTTTCAGAAACACTGAGTTGAAATGGCTTTTTAAAGAGAACATCTCAGATAAATTATATATACCTAAATCCATGTTCAAATGTACACCTCATTTTTAATAACTTACCCAAATAAACCAAGGACTAAGCTAAAGATTAGATACTCTGGAGTTGCCTATCACAGCTCCTTATGCATGCAAGGTGAATGCAGTACATCATAAGCTTTAATTTTATACAAATCATATAGCACTGAACACATGCTGAATAAACCGACAGGGTAAGATAAAAAAAAAAAAGCAATAAATCTGCTTTTCAATCATAAATCACTTACATCTGTATTTAAAGAAGATGTTAAGTACATTAGACCCTTGGCAAATATCTTATAAATGTCCATTTACACAGTAGAAAAGACTTACCCTGTTGTTTTTGGGAGAAGTCACTGGATCAGTCATCCAAGCTCCAAATCTGGTCCCTGAAGTCTTCACTGTCTGCGGCCCAGTGATCTTCATCAGCTTGCCACATGCTGTAAATACGTCACATGGCTCTCATCACTTATGTTCTCATATTATGACAACACTTCAGCTCTTATTATTAAAGAAACAAAAGGACAAGGTAACACACACGTGCTGTTGCATAAATACACCCTATCTGTCTGAATTTGGGGGAACATTTGTTTTTGATGGTTTATTATCAGAGGTGCTTAAGTTGTGTTTCAACTTGCTAGACACTTTATTTCTTGTAAATACCAGCAAGGCAACACTTGTACACAGGTTTCCTATTAACTATTTTATTAACTATTTGTGATTACATCACTCCAGCAGGTGGAGTGATGTAATCACACTTTCCTATAGGCCTGCTAGAAATGTCAAAAAAGAGAGAATCAAATCTGAGAACAGAATTCAACTTTTAGGGAAAATTGTATTTTGTTCACTTTGAATAAGACTAGTATGCACAATGCTATGGTACAAAGTTGCACAATTTTACAGCAAAAAAAAGTCCTGTGACTCCAAATGAGTCTTTTCTCAATCAACTAAAATCATTTTGGCTCTGGGTGTAGCACTGCCGTGCCCCCTGCTCTCAAGCTAAAATGCCAATCTGCTCGCAGCAGCAGGAAATGTGCCAGTTATCCTTTTTGTTTTTGCCATTGATTTGAGAGACTCACTGAGTTTGTTCATGCAGCTGTGAAGCCTGTTTTCCAAGTTCAGGACCCTCTGCTGTAGCTCATCATAGTCATAGGCTCCCATCTCCTCCTGGATGCCCATTAACACACTGGACAGGTTTCTGATCTCCTCTTTGAACTGAGAGATTAGCTTGGCATCCGTCTTGTACTGCTCCAGGACAGGGATCAGTGGCTGCAAGGATTCCATCTTCCCCTTCAGCTCCTGGAATTGTAATACAGCAAAGAACTATTGGTCTTTAACTGCAATTCCTTTTCCATTTTTTCATGGCACTTACCATTTTGTGTTTTCTATAAAATACCAATTTTACAATATTTCACGTCAAATCCAATTAAAAATTAAGCGAATGTTATGAAATGAATTTGTATGTATATATGATATCTCCAAAGTCGGTCCAAGACATGAGGAAATGACATTGTTCCTTAGGGGCCCTGGGCTAAAAGTGGTGCCAAAAGTCCTTGAATTCTCATGCAGAGTAGATCTAAAAACAACCTATTTTTAGTGTGTCAAGAGTGATCCTACTTATAAATTTGCTTGAGTTAATTCAAGTAGAATTTATGATTCTTAATTAATAATGTATACATTCCCCAAAGATTTACAAGAATTTACTGATGTCTCATTTGTAGTCATACAATTAAAAATCCTCAATGTTTGATAGTTGTTGTGATTATTATGTCAACAGAGACATAATTAACTCCTACTAATTTGATCGTTTCTACAGCTTGTATCTGAGGGTTCAGTGTTTAAGCACAATATAACTGATCTTGAAATGGACAGTGCATTCATGAAACCTTTTCACATTGTGTGTTGTGTTACAATATTAAGTAATAGACCAACACAAAGCAGTGAGTTATTGTTAAGAGGAAGGAAAATAACACAAGTCAAAATCTGAAAAGTGTGGCGTGGCTTTGTACTCAGGCCAACTTTTAGATACAACACTTTGCAGAACCTCCTTTTGCTGCAGTTGCAGCTGCAAAACGCTAAGGGGGTTATTTCCATCCAGCTTTGCACATCTAGAGAATGTCATTTTTAACCAGTGTTGATGGGTTGGATGAAGAGCATCTGTGAACAACAGTTTTGTTTCAAATTCTTAATTGGATTTAGATTTAGACTTTGACTAGACTAATTTAACACATGAAAATACTTTGATATAAATAGTGGTTGTCAGCCCTGGTCCTCAGGCCCACTGTTCTGCAAGCCGCAGTTGTTTTTCAGCTGCCAAATGCCGGACTTAAATGAATGGGTATTTCCATTGCAGCCCTGGCTGTATTTTTAGGGTCATTGTTCTGCTTCAATGGGAACACATGTCCCAAGCTCTTGCAGCCTCTAACAGGTTTTCTTCATGAATTGCTTTGTATTTAGTTCCATCTATCTTCCCATTAGCTCTGACCACCGTTCCTATTCCTGCAAATGAACAGGACCTCTACAGCATGATACTGCCCCTAACCTCTGAAAAATTATACCCTAATATTGCCTTCGAGCAATTCTTTGCAACTACGACATTGCAAACACTGATACTGCAATGGCAATTGGGAATTTGTGGGAATACATTGTGTAGCTCTATCTGCTAGACTCAAAAGCGAAATGTGTGGAAAAATTTGTCATGTTGATAGATTCTCACACCTGAGAGTTATATCTCTGCAACTCTTCCAGAGTCAGCTTGGGCCTCCTGTATGCTTCTTTGGTTAATGCTCTGTGACATGTTAGAAGGTTGGGAATAAACACACAGATGGACTTTGTTTGTTAATTAGGTGACTTCCGAAGGTGTAATTGGCTGAACTGAAGTTTATCTAGGGCTATTAGAGTACAGGGGGCTAATTAGAAATGCATCCCATTCGTTTAGATTTTGATTGGAAATCATATATCTGAACTAATTTGTGTTTATCTATGACCTAATGTTACCACAAAATACGTAGCAGTTTGTGGCTGTAATGTGATAGAATGTGTACAAATTTAAAGTTTGCTTATGGTCTCTTACAACCCCAAGCTGGACAAAAAAATGAAAACTGTTGAATTGCCAAGTAGTAACGGAAATAAAAAAATAAAAAACAGCTGGAAAGTGAAAAAAAACTTGCAACTGCAATGTAACCAAATAGATAGAAGGTAATTAAGTCAGTAATTTTTCATTCTATGAGAGTGCTGTCCTTGGTCAGTTCTGTGAAACATACGTTGCCCTTTTACAGATCAAAAGAATCCAAAGGTTTTAAGGTTTATTGCTGCAGTCAAACTGTCTTACTTTTAAAACTTGTCCTTGTTTGGGCAGAGGTTGACCTTTGATGATCCTTTCAAGGATGTGTATCTTTTTCCAGACTGCTCCCCTTTATGTTTCTCACACAGATCAAGATCAAACAAAAATATACCTGAAAGTTTGTGTTGACGAGGGTCTTCCTGTCCGACTCGATCTGCCTGAACTTTGACCGCAGCCCTTTGATCTGGCTCTCCATCCTCATGATGTACTGAAAGTCTCTCTGTGTCCGCAGGTTTAGCACCTCGATTGACTGTGACATGTTCTGTACCTTTTAAAAAGAATCAGATGGTGCAGCATTGATTTTTACGTCCACCACCAGATTAAAATGTCCTTCTTCAGCTGTTTAGTAGCTTGCTTCACTTTACTTTCTCATGGAACGAATCAACACTTTGACCTCCAGCATGATTGCCTTTCAACAAACAAGGAGGATATAGCTTTAGATGTACAATTGAAATCAGATTTAGATACATTGTATAAAAAGACACATGGCCATTCTCTTCCTCACAGTCTGGCATTGAAAAATTGCCTATTTTTTCAAATAAATGCCAGAATAATGATTATCTTTTTTACTTCAAATTCAATTCAAATTGAAACTGGACTGAGATAAGAGCTCTGCAATGGCCACTCAAAAACATTGACTTTGTTGTCTTTAAGCCACTTTAAGCAACTAATTTAGCTGTGTTAAGAGTCATTGTTCATTTGGCAGACCTTTTTTGCCCACCATTTAATGTCCTGGCTGATGTCTTAAGATATTACTTCAGTATTTCCACTTAGTATTCTTTCCTCATGATGCCGTCTATTTTTTGAAGTGCACCAGTCTCTCCTGCAGCAAAACAACCACACAACAGGATGCTGCCATCCATGAACTACTTCACTGTTGGGATTGTGCTCTCAGGCCTGCAAGTCTCATCTTTTTTTGTAACAATAGTCATTAATGCCAAACACTAATCAGATCATTGAATGTGTCTCCAGAAATTAAGGTCTATGTCCCTTAATGCATTTCTTCTTTCTCTCTCAGTGGCCTTTTAACCCATGCCGGTACGAATCCTTTCATTTTATAAGCTTCTGCCAACTTTACAAAGACCTTTGCGATTGTTTTGAGGTTTATTCTTTTATTCTGCACCTGAATACTTTCATCATCAAAACACAGAACCATATTCGTTGAGGATTTTCATTTGATTTTTTTCATGATTTCACACAAGAAACTGTGTTTGAAGTCTATCTTAAAATACATTCACAGGTGTGCTTTCAATTAAGTCAAATGTTGTGAATTAACTTATCAGGAGGTAAATAGCAAAAAAAAAACAATTGTCTGATTATACGTCAGATAGTGAGAAAAACAGGTTTGATGTCTTTCTATACTGTGTGTAAACATTTGATTTCAATAAATATCTGACTTCAGCTGTATTTTAGTCCTTGTTAAGTCACAGTTTTTTCTGTTTCTGTTGTGCTGCTTTTGAATTTTTTTTTCTGAAAAATCAATAAATCTACAGCATTTGATAGCTTATTTTAGAGAAGAAATACTAAACTGGGATCTTTTTTCTGGTTTAGCAAAAGCTTACTAGGTTTATAGGGCACATGAACAAGAAAAAATGTGATCCTTTCTTCTCTCTCTTTGGCTCTAATTGTAATAAAGCCTACATTATTGAAGCAACCCTCATACACTGTGTTCTTTCCTGGCTTGGGCAGAGGGATACTGAAAAGGCCTTTCTGAAACCCGGAGGCAGCTTAGTACATTAGTGTCAGAGGCCCCTGCAAATGACAAAGAGCACACATTGGCTTACAGTGTTTAAATGTAGGCTACATCAGAATACAACAGTCACTTAGGAGAGAGACTCCAGTGCTGTGACATTTGTTTGTTAGTAGATGTGTAAAACATAAACTATTGTGGGGAAAACATAATACTATATGCACATACACAATATGTCATAGCTGGTTTGTAAATAATGTATAGTATGCACATAAAACTAGAGGAAAATTAAAGATGCATGATTTTAAATTAAAAAAAATCTATGTTAGTAAAGTATCGTTCTTTTGTTATATGTAATCCAAAGAATGAACATGATCCTCTCACAGTGTAACCATTCACAGGGTAGTTTAGGATTTTTAAAATGAGGATCTGTAAAAAGGTTGTAAGCAGAATTAGTATAAAGGTTGGTTAATTAGTTGGACCCAAAGCCTGAAACTAACAGCTAGTCAAAGAAGGGTTAAGACCAAAGTGGAGACCAAAATTGGACAGTTCTGGAAAACCACTCAATGACTAAGAAAGTGTAAACAGGGAGCAACATAGGTTGTGTTTTTTTGGGTTTGGAACTACCCACTCAGAATAAGGACATTGTCAGGCTGGGAAGGGAGCCCATTCAGGCTCTCTCTAATTTAGTCACCATGTCCTCTGTAAAGGAGAGAGACTCAGGAGAATAATGAGAAGGCGATTCCATGTTCATTGCTGAGGTCACAGAGGTTGTTAAAAGGTTCCCCTGTGCTACAGCACCATGTGTGGACTAGATGCTTCCTAAAATACTGAAGGCTTTAGACATGGTTGTGTTTTTGTGGTTGAAAACCAAGACCCCTGAGGCATTTTGTGTGCTGCAGGATTATAGTGTGAAGGCAATGCTATTCAGTCCTCAAATAATCAAATCAAGAGCTGTTTCTGCACTCAAGCCATGACCTTCACTATACACTAGAGTGGTTGACAGAAGAGTTTGGATTGTCTGGGAAGATAATCAGCTCCTCAAAATCTGAGGGCAAAAACCAACTGGTAAAAGGTGGATTGTTCTCTCCTGGTCAGGGGTCAGTCTTTTCCTCAGTTGGAACTGTTCAAGTATCTTAGTGTCTTTTTCACAAGTAATTGTAGGATGGGGCTGGGGATGAAGAGATGGATTTTGCCTTTTCTGCGGTAGTGCAGGTGTGGTTCTGGTCTGTTGTGGTGAAGAAAGAGTTTTTCATGTTCACCCCTCTCCAGTTGTCAAGAGATATGGATCATGACCAAAAGACTGAGACCCTGTATACAAGCAGATGACATCCAAGCTAACTCCAAGGACTAGCTAACTCCACAGTGTGATTGGACTGTACCTTAAAGATATGGAGAGGAGCTCTGTAATTTGGGGACAGTAGAGCCTCTACTCATCTGCAAAGGATTCGGAGCCATCTAACTACGATGCCTCCTGAGCACCTCCTGCTGAAGGTAATTTCAAGCATGGTCCCAGAACTGATCTACATCTGAGGAACTATTTACATTCTGGCCTAGGAGTTCTATGTGACACCACAGAATGAGCAGGAGAGTTTAAATGAGGAAAGCAGTGTCTGGGTTTCCCTTTGGGATGGCTGGACTGAACTATCTAATAGCAAGCTGCAATCCATAAATGGCAACCACCATAATATTTTTACTTCTTACACTGCCTTACTTTTGACCAGAAATGTTTTAGATCTTCCATTCTTAGAATGTGTTTCACATTAGTGAAACACATTTGAAAATAATTAGTTGTGAACTGCTACCTTCCCCCATTCCCATTGTAAATAATTACTGGCTTTTTTATAAATAATGAGCTAATGCAAATGTGGTAATAGTTTTAAAGTTTCCGCATTAACCACTCTAAGCCAACTAATCCTATTAAGTTGTCTACTGCAGGTATGGTGTTAACCATACCATCATTTCTTTTGAAAGAACCTCACTTCAAAAAACCTGCGCTATCCCTTTTAGAATACAGTTTAATTTTCCCCATTGGCTGCAGAACAGGGGACACTCCAGTTCTGTTAAGGTAGACTGGAGAGCAATCTCTTCTTCACAACTGATATTTAGCTGATATCATCCATGCAGTTGATGAAGAGATATAAAACAGTATTGCATATCTGGCTGGTACAATCTATGGGAGGATTACAGCAGCAAAGTGATATGGGTAACAATTGAAAATCAATGTCTGTATGAATTCAGGTGTGCTGATTGGCTAAGGAGTTTCCATGCACTTCAGTGTGTGTGTGTGTGTGTGTGTGTGTTTGTGTGTGTGTGTGTCTGTGTGTGCGCTCATGCCTTCTCCAGGAGCTGGCGGAGCTGTCTGCCTTTGGCATCTCTGGAGCAGAGATTCTGTTCAGGTGCCACCACTGTGCAGATACAGCGCCCATCTGCATCCTGAGCTGAGCTGTACACCTGCCAACCCTCCTTTGGTCTGATGGTCTGCACACAAACACACAAAGCATAAATTCACTGCACATACCTCTGTAGAAACAAACAAACAAAAAGAATACTGATGATATCCACTATTATTAAAGTAGCTGCTATGTTCTGTTATTTTTCCCTCCTTTGTGGCATTTTCATTTATCCACCTTATTTCCCAAAAGCTTTGACATTAACCAGTCCCACAAACCTACTCAAAGTCTGCCGTTTTGAAAATGCTTTTGATGTAAGATACTCTTTTGCTCAAAGTGCATTGTCTCCAGTGAATTGCTTCTTCAACAATACAACAGTGTTTCCTGGCCTTGATGAATACCACACGTTTAAATTGTATTGATATCTGATTGTTTAAAGTAAAATCCTGCAGGGAGAAGCAGAAAAAACATGAATTCTGGTATCTTTTTCTTCTTTTTTTAGAACATTCAATATGATCCCCAGAGCAATTGCGTAAATTCTAAAAAAACAAACATTTGTTTAATGATCAGCCTGAAAAAAATTGCAGTGCTGCACTATTAACTAATACAAAGGGTTTCTAGGCAGTCCAGAAAAGTGTAGAAAAATGTGGAAGAAGGTTTAGATATTTACCAGGCCTGAATGAGAATGAAAAAATGAAAATTATTCTATTTCCTGACTTATATTTCTTAGACTTACCAAATCCATTGTTAAAAAGTTCCATCCATCCAGCCATCCATTTAAGACCTGATCACTGGAGAAATTTTTATGAATTCATTCAACTATAACAATGGAATTTTTACATTACAAAATGTTTGGAACAGTAGAGGTGACTAACTGATCTAAAGGCAGTGACCAACATCCTACAGTGTTTCAAACTGAGATAACTCTCAGACCTAAGCCTGCTGTGTATTGTCAGCATGTGTAAAATAGCTTTAATTGTGGATGGCAGATTTATCCCCAAAATTTGCCTTTCTGACAGCCAACAAGTTACTGTCTGAAATGTGTTCAACATCATGAAAACAAAGCCCTGAGGGGGAATGCAGCGCAAACCGTGCACAGTACTCTAAAGCCTATGGATTGAAATAATAGTCAAGCACCCTGATTTTTAAGTGCAGCCATCGTTTCACCCTCCCATTCATCCCAGTCTGTCAGCCTGAGCAGTTCGAAGAACATTTGGCACAGGGCACGAATGAACAAATCCCCTCTGAGCAAGCAAAAACTTCGCGCCATGGAGACAGTTCAACCTCTGACTCATCCTTTCACGCAGCAAGAGCCAAGAGGCGACCTTCTAAAGAAAGTTTTTTCCCGTTAATTTTAAAAT